>JAODFX010253414.1:0-12132 GCA_027580035.1 Dorylogaster longipes
CAATGTTTGGCCTTGCGACATTGGCATTTCGTTATTGCTGACTCGGCTGGTTGCCGGGCTGGCTCGTATACGTGACAATATGAGCGACCAACGAATTCCTTCCCTATTGACAATTTTACTCATAATATGGTCAAGTTCTATATTAAACAAGACTGGTGCTAGAACGCAACGCTATCTCACACGTTTAATTTGGAGACTAGCAGTCATGTTTCCTTCATGAACAATGCAGCTGGTATCTTTATCTAGCGCGTTTATGACAGCTATTAGGTCGGTGGGTACGTTTTGCGTCTCTAAGATTTCCTATAGAGCATTCTGGGATACACTGTCAAAGGCACGTTCGAAATCTATGACAATTAGAGCCAACGGTGAGTTCCATTTCTTGGATTGTTCTAGAATTATTCGGATTGTGTTAATACGATCTATACAAAATCTCGAGGCTGTAAAGCCTGCTTGGTTGTTGCTCAGATCTAACGTTTCTTTTAGTCTCTTTCTACTATACTTGCCAGAATCGTGGTTATTAGGTTTTCCATCGCTATGCCTCGCCAATTGCTTCAGATGGAGAGGTTGCCTTTCTTTGGTAGTTTTATTATTTTTCCAATTTTCAATTTTATTGGAATTTGTTTCGTTTTCCAGAAATTCGGAAGGATTGGTGTAGTCTTCACCGACGTCTAGGAGCTCCGTGAAATGCTCCACCCAATGGTCTCTTTGTTGTTCTTTCGTGGTGAGTAATTCGCCCCTGGTTTGTTAACCAGGCGTCTCTTGACGGAGTATAGATTCCTGCTTCTGTTTTGTTTTGCAGCCAACTCCGCCTGGGTGCCATGGTGCCACGTTCTTTTGTCTCGCTTGGCATTTCGTTTTACTTTTGGCGCTTTATGTCTTGGTAGCACGTTTTGCCGGTATTGGTTTGCTGTCGAGCATTTTTTTCTTCAATTTCTTTTTCTTCCTTCTTTCAATTAGTGACCAAGTCGCATCACTTATCCAATCTTTTCTGATTGGAGTTCGTTTGCCAAGTTTATCCATAGCTAATTCTTTTAGGCTCTCAGCTAATGTCTTCCAGTTTTGCGCTGTGCGTTTGGCCAATTTTTCCTGAAGCTTTGCAATGTCTTGGCGCATTTGAATTTGTCTAAGTTGTATTTGACTGCTTTTGTGCTTTTATAGGTTTTGGTTGGGGCTAGAATTCTAGCAAGTTTTAAGCGGAACCAAGCTATATTTAGATAATGGTCGCTGGCAATGTCATCCCCTCGTTTGTTTCGGACGTATAACCGAGAGCTATGCCATTTCCTTGATATGACAGTATGATAAATTTGGCTTTCAGGTCGGTGTCGTATCCACGTCATTTTGTGTATGGTTTTATGTGGAAAAAGTGTACATCCTACAACTAGGTTATGAGTTGCGCAGAAGTACGCGATCTCCACGTGCGTGCGTTCCCATCACTGATTCTAAGTTGGTATTATCTGCACCTACCTTTGTATTAAAGTCCCCCATGGCTACTTGTATTGCTCCTCAATTTATCTTACGTATGGTTTGTTCTAATTGAGCATAAAATGTATTCTTATCGTCATCTGTGGCCTGATTTGTAGGTGCATAGCACTGCACAACAGCAATATTTCTGTAGTATTTAGTGTGGAACTGGGCTGTTATTATCCTGTTGTGGATTGGAGACCATGCTTTTAGGCTTGCCATACCAGCCTTGCTTATTAGGATCCCCACACCACTCTCGCGTATACCACTTTCACGGCCATTATATAAGAGGGTTTCTCCGGTAGGTAATTTGTGTTCGCCGTTACCTTACTTTTGATATACTTACAAAAAGTAATTTGAATCAATTAATTTCACGTAGCAATTGTTCTAGTTTGGTTGGTTCAAAAAACGTTTTAGGTGATGCCAAAGTTGTCAACGTTGAGATACTCCGGTTTGTCTACGTAGAAGTTTCGATGATTGTTTAATTCTCGGACGAGTTGGTAATCAGCCATCTGCCTCGTATTCTGATGCTTGGATTGCCAGTTTTAGCCGTCGAGACCTGTCTGAGGAGACGTGATGCTCCTGGAGTGTATGTGCACGATTTACAATGCACATATTTTAAGGTTATACCGCCCATATTCTGTCGCCAGGGCCTCGTTTGTCGAAGTGCTGCTAGCCAACGCCCACCCTTGGCTGTTGGACCATTTGGTGACGCGCTGACCAGTATAGGTTGACTTCGGCGATTCATTCTGAAGGCTGTACCGTTTGTAGCTCTGGGGAGGCTGTGGCTGATAGGCCCATTGTTACTAAACTCTCCCATTTTTTTCCGGCTGCATGTTGGATTTGGTATTGTTTCAGCCAGTTGGCGACAGTTGAGTTTATTTGCATCTTGGATGACTGTAGAGAAGATGGTTGTTGGTGTTGGGTAAGAGTTGTAGCTCTTTTTTCTAGTTCGTCAGCCTTTTCGTTCCCGCTGATGTTGACATGGCTTGGGATTCATTGGAATTTCTGGTGCCACCCCTGATTTGATAGTTTCTCAAGGGCGCTTCTGCATTCATCCGTTCTTCCGCAATCAGTGCTTCTGTTGCTGGAGAGGTTTCGTATGGCTGCTTGTGAGTCCACCAGGAACACTACTCTTGTTAGTGGTTTGATTTCGGCCAATTTGGTGGCTGCATCATGTATGCCGGCAACTTCCCCATCATAGCTACTGAGTGGTGCTCCAACAGCCAGGGTACCTTCGAGAAGGTTTGAGTAAAAAGCTGCGCCTGTTTCTCCGGTACCTGGGATTGACGATCCGTCAGTGTATATGAGAATCCATTCTTGGTCCGGATAATCTTCATTAATGGTTTGGAGAGCAGCTTGCTCGAGTTCGTAGCTTAGTGATTCCTGTTTGGATATGTGATGGTCCTTTAGGTTGTATTTGGCTTGAGGCAGTGTGTGGTAAAATTTTCGATAGCTAATTAGTGGTGCTGCCTCTCCTAAGGTAATATATTTTCTATCGCAGGTGATGGGGGTTATCAGTGTTCAGTCTAGATGTGGCTTGCCTATACTTATCCCACTGTGCTTTGTAGACTCTTTTACTTCTCTCCCAAAATCGGAGGGCAACTTTATCTCTAAGGGTTTCTAATGGTTCTATTCCTTTCTGTACTTCCATTGCTGTGATAGGTGCTGATCTGGGGGCTCGTGATATAGTTCTTAATGCGGTATTCTGCACCTTATCCATTATTCGTATGGTGGTATGATTTGAAGTAACCGTTACCTCACTTCCATAGTCAAGGACTGGTCTGATGTATGACTTGTAGGTCGCTATGACAACATCTTGGTTTGTTCCCCATGTAGTGGCTGTCAGGAGTTTGAGGAGTCTATTCCGTTTGGTTGCTTTCTCAGCGCACTGTTCTATGTGTGGTTTCCATGTCAATCGCCGGTCTAGGGCAACTCCTAGATATTTAGATACGTTGCTTTCTTCGAATGCGATGCCCTTATAGAACATTGAAATTTTGGGTATTTTTGTAGAGAGAGTAAACAACTGGAAACTTGTTTTTGTGGGACTTACTGTCATGGAGTTATGTTCGGCCCAGCTTTGCAGCTTTAGTAGTGCTTCGTTTAGGCAGGCCTCGAGTGCTTTGATGTTTCCGCTGGTTGCCCACAGAAGTAGGTTATCAGCATAGAGTAGTGCTTTGATGCCTGGTATTTTCTGGACTGCGTGAAGGATGTCGTTTATCATAATATTAAAGAGGGTGCAACTTAAGACAGCACCCTGAGCTAGGCCTTGCTTTTGGATGCGGAATTTTGACGTTTGGTTGGAGTAGCGGACTCGTATTACAGTCGTATTACAGTCTTTGAGAAAGACTTTATTTGATCCATTTGAACAGGTTACCAGCGATTCCGTGTACTGCCAGTTTGTAGATCAGTTGACTGTGTCATAAGCGGCTTTTAAGTCAACTAGGACCGCCAGGGTAGACATTTTTATGTGATAGCCATGTTGAGTGAAGTTAACAACGTGGTCCATTGTGTTCCGGTGTCTACGGTATCCTGCTTGGGCATTATCTATTATTCCCTTCGATTCAATATATTGGTTCAGACGTTCAACCACCATTTTCTCCATTATTTTGCAGCTGGCGCTTGTGAAGGCTATCGGTCTATAATTCTCAATATATATATTTTTTAATATGGGCATTATTTCTGCTCGCTTCCATTGTTGGGGTACGTGCTTTTCCCAGATCAGGTTCACCGAAGCTACGAAGCTTTTCTTCGCTTTTTTTCCTAGGTTTACTAGAAACTCTTGGTATATTGCATCTATACCGGCTGCTTTCTTAAGTTTGCTTTCGTTTAGAGCTTTTTCCAAATCTGAGATGGTGAAGGCGGCTGCAAACAGTTCTTGCGGTTCCTTTTCTGAGCATGAGGGCATAGCTTTTTTTCTGAGTGTTTTCGCCAATGTTTTGTCTCCTCGGATGTTACTAATTTTTACGTAGTATTTGCACAGGATATTAGCTACAGCCTTCGGTTCTGTGTAGATTTTATTATGGTACTGTATGGGTTGCTACATTTTCTGTGTAGAGTCGTTATTAAGTCGAGATACATATCACTGCTTTGCTTTTTCGTGCCATCTTTGCGGTAATCTAATGTGGCTACAAAGTTTTTAAAAACATCGCGTTTGGATGTTTTGATCTCGCGGTGGAGTTCGGCTTGGTGTTTTCTGAGTAATTGCATGTTCTGGACAGTTCTGGTTTTTTCAGCGACTCGGCGACTGTGGTTTCTTCTCTTCTTTAGAATTGAGAGAGTAGGTTTACAGTATGGTCTGTATTTCATTGCTTGTCCTCTGGGTATTGAGTTTGTCGCACCATCGCAACATCTTCAAGGAGTTTGACTTTGATCTTGTTTTTGATGTGTGGATGGGTTATAACTAAATCTGGTCTCGAAAACTGGCCCGCATATGACAGGAAGGTTGGGGGTGTATCTATTGGAGTAGGTTGTTGTCTATAAATTCTTCTTTTGGTACTCCTTCCTGACGGCGTCTGTCTGGGGTAACCCCATCTTGTTGATGGACTATTAAAATCACCCACGATTATACTATTGGGCTGTAGGGTTCTCTCTATGGCTTCGTATGATGGGGTGTTACCTGGTGGGTTATTTAGGTTAACAATATTGAAGGGCTGTCGATTAGTTCAGGTATGCACCTGAACGGCCTCAAATTTGTCAATATCGTTCATCTCCTGAAGGATGTTCACTGCAGCTGTTATGTTGTTCTTGATACCTATGTAGATGCCAGATGTGACTGGTCTCGAGCGTTTAAGATTATTAGTAGCGTAGCCTCTTGCTTGGTAGTATTCTTTGTTCTCCGTCGCTGCTCCTGCTTCAATAATAAAGTAGATATCAACGACTAGATAATAAACGTTTTGTTTACATTGTAAAAATTTAACATCGTTAAGACCTCCTGCATTCCAATATATTATGTGGAAGCTAGTGTCTAAGTCCCGAGAAGGACAGGTTTGGGTAAGGTTCGAAGTCATCTTTGGTCAGCGCGTTGTAAAGCGAACCTTTGTTGATTGTTTGTACTCGGCTTGAGTTAGTTTGGGTTTAACTCAAGTCAAGCAGCAGGGGGCACCACGAGCAGGCGATCAACTTCACCCCCCTCGTTTGTCGAAGTCAGGGTGTACAACGTAAATGTGAGGTTGGCAGTTGGGTCATCACGCGCGAAAGCCCCCCGTTGAAAAACGGGTAACATACCACTTGCACCCCTTAATATGACATTAATTTAAAAAAATTCGAACTTGTCAAAATTATTAAGTCAAAATTTCACAAATCATGCCCTCCAGAATCAACTGCAGCATTCAATACTTCCTCTCCATATCCGTTACTTACTTGTCTTGATCATTGTTATCACCTCCTGATCCTTTCCCATACTTCTCAATACCTCCACATTTGTCACCCTGTCCACCCATTGAATGTTCAATATCCTGCAATAACACCACATCTCGAACGCCTGAACTTTCCGAACATGTTCCTTCTTCATAGTCCAGGCCTCCATATCATACAACAGTGTTTAAAATATATCTTACTCTTCTGGCGCTTATTTCAAGTGGCAGATCCTTGTTGAAAAAATTTCTCTTCATTTTATAAAAGGACGTTCTTTTAATGTCCACCCGACTTTGGATTTCTTTGGAATTATCCTCATTAATGATAATCCAAGTTCCCAGATATTTGTAGGATTGAACACTTTCTACCTTCATGTGGTTTATGTAGAATTTTTTGTTTTGCAATTCACTGGATTGATACTTCGTTAATATCATAAATTTTGTTTTCTTAATATTTTTCTTTAGTCCATACCAACTGTATGTTATGGATATCCCGATAAAATGATGGTATCATCCGCATATAAGTTTTTTGCTTTCTTTCTCAGGGGACTTAGCTTTTGCCATCCTACCTTTATCTTTCCACCTTTCTTACGCACCCACACCTCAGCCGTCCGTCTAGGTGTGGGTAGCGTCTTTTCCTTGGCTGTGTTTTTATTGATAAGGGGATTGGGGATGAGGGTGAGATTGACGGGTTGGGGAGTAAGGAATTCACCGGCATTTGCCTTAACGTTCCGAGATTCCCCTGAAAGGCTCAGAACAGTGATTCGGTCCCGGACGTTTTACCGACGCCCCCCTTTTCTCGACCAGGGCTAAAACCTGGTACCTCCCGAATGCTAGGCAGTGCCGTAAGCCTAGCTCGGTATCCGCATGTCTTAGGTTGTTTACAAATTTTCCATTGATCTTAATCCGCATATTAGCCTTTAGGCTGGCTTCATTGAAAAAGGCCTCGCTCTATATATTGTAATGTATACGAGTCAGCCCGGCAACCAGCCCCGTCAGCAACAGCACATTGCCAATGTCGCAAGACCAAACATTGCGCGGTTTTACGGCATCGGTAACGTGCCAGCAATTGCAAAGCCACCAAAACAGTACTTCGTAATTGTTGGTACTTAGCATGGAATAAAAGCCGGAGCTGGACTCGTATACGACAGTCGAGTCAAGTCGAGTCAGATTGGAGTTCGAGTTCAAGTGTTAATCCAGTCGGAGTAATCTTGATCGAATGGTAATCTGGAGTCCAACGAGAAGTCACCATCGAACAGTCGCCAGTGATTAGTCCCGAACTAGTAATGAAATACAAATTAACCATTATAACTACAAACACGTGTCGTCTCTGGTCCTGAACCCGGCACCCCGTGCTCTACCGGACAAGCCCCCGTCTACTCGTGACATTATTGAACAAAAGCGGAGACAATATACATTCCAGTCTGACTCCCCACATAATCTTAATATCCTCAGACGGTTTGCTATTATTATTCGAATATTGTGATTGACATTGATTTTAGATTTTAATATATCAATTAGCTTTTGGTGTTGCACATTATCGAACGCCTTTAAGAAGTCAATAAAACAAACTTGAACGTCCAGGCACTGTTGCATTAGAATTTCAAACTTAAAAGTCTTGCCTTGTCTAAAGCCAAATTAGGTCGCGTTATTTTTTATAATATCCGAAAAATCTTTGCCATTACTTTTCTTCTGGAGTCTAAGAAAGGTGAATGTCAAGCATTGCTTTGGTATCCTGCTTCAATTTTACTGTGATAACTGCTACCACCGGGTTGTAATTTGATGAAAAGTCTGCTCCTGGATATGTCTAAAAAGACTTGACTGTGTTACGGAATTTTCTCCTTGTTAAAATATAATCAATTTGATTTTTTATGATGTTTCTTTTATATAGCTTGAATGTTGTGTTTGTGATCACCGTGTCTTCATTCTGATAGAATTTGGTCACCCCTCTCATTTTTGTTTCACAGTCCAAACGGTCACACCATCCACAACCTTGACCCCGACTTTCGCATGGAATTCGCATCAGATCATTGTTATATTGTTATTCAGCATCATGTCTCTCTCCGATAGCGGGATAAGTCCAGTCACGCATAGATCTCTTAATGTATCCACTATGATATGATCGAAACTCCATAGCTATTCTGTGTATTGATGTTACTGTTACTGCTTGAATGGTTTATCTGTCAATTTCGTATCACTGACTGCAAGGATGTTGAGTTTTATTCTTTACATTTCCTTAATGGTGTTCTCTCATCTTCCACCTCCTACGAAACTTCTGATATTCCAAGTGGGGATCTATAACGCTTAGCTGGAGATTCTTAGCACCCTCTGACCATTGATGGTCTGCCGGGAATAGAGGGCCATGGTGTGTTTTTCAGCCATGATGATTTTAACATTTTTTTAACAATAATGTGGTGGGTCTTCCGTATCCTTCCACATCGCAGAAATGTAACCATACTTCACCATACTTTCGCTTATTAAAATGAATAATTGTTAAGTGTCATAGTTACTTGCGCAGTTTACCCCCCGCTTGTTTGATTTTCTTCACTTTTACATTCAGAGCACTGGGCAGAATTCACATTATATCAACATCACTTAGGACAATCGCAATGCTCTGTTTCTATTAAACAGTCGGATTTCGCAAGTGCATTACAGTTCTATGTTGACCGCTGAATGGCGGTCCAAGAGGGCATCGAGTCTGCACGCGGTTGCTACATCGGCAAAAGCTTCGCAGCTATGATGTTCCGTGGTTTGCAAAAAGTCGGGTCGGAAATCAGATTTGTCGGACTGCACCATTGCCCAGGCCCCTTCACTTCGCCAAACCCACATCCCAACCAAGCCCGACCCACTTCGATCCGCAGAGCCAATCCTTATGTCGATGTTGAAAATCGAATTTGCCGACTTCCCGTTTGTACCTTATTTTATCGACTGGAGGCTATTCACCTTGGAGACCTGCTGCGGAGATGCGTGTGGACTTACAGGATACCTCCAAGTAGCCCGCACCTTGATTTTCAAGGCCCGTCGGGAAGATCCCAACACTGCAGCAACTGTAGTTCTCTTCGCGTTCTAAACCATATCTCCCTGTTTGAGGAGTCCTTAGAACACGAGCACTTATACGGAAAAAATAACTCTCCTCGGATTTCCCAACGGCGTCTCCAGGCTTTGTTGGGTTACCGCTTTTATAAGGGCACGTATATCGTCGGTTTCGCTGTCAGGTTCCGGAATTTCAATCCAATTTCCTTTCACCAGAAGGTGTGTTAGGCACATAGTTAGGCATACTCCATCTAAGGATTTCCGGAGCACACCATTTCGCCGCAATCTATTTCGCCGCAGCCACTTGGTCGCAACCATCTGGACGCAAAGCATTTCGACGCGACGTCACTTCGCCGCGACTCCATTTTGACGCTCGCATTTAAGTTCAAAATAACAACACGGAAACGATTATGTCGATGACGACTTGTTTATTAACATTGTGATTCGAAATACATGTATTCTCATGGTAAAATGTTGCAATAAGCATGAAAATGTTCAAATTTCCATTGTTTCTTATGGAAAATAAGCACAAATATGAGGATTGTAAAAAAATTCTGCTGTTCAAATCACAAGCATAGACGACCATTTGAGGTTATTTGCTGATTTCGTTTACTTTAATTTTACTCTTTCATATAATCTGCTCATTCGCGGTGATAAAAAATGGGCGAAAGTTAGTCAGCGACAGTGAACGTAATTGTGAATTCGATAACATACAATATTGCAAGCCGATTGATAATTATAATTGGTTTTATCGATAAAATCTGAGTTTACCCTGGAATACTTGTATAGCAAACAACAACTAGGAACACGGAACATGTAATACGATTTGAACCAACCTTCTTTGGCGGAGGGAGCTGGGCGTGGCCGGCCCCGGGCACGAGCGAGGTGGGGAGAGGGGGGATGATCTGAGGTATATAGGGGTGTTCCGAAAACCTAACTATACGAGGTGTATAGTAAAATTGCGCCCATTTTGAGGCGGCCTTTTTGAGAGCTGAGGCATCTATTTTGATAGCAGCGGCCAACTTAATAGCAGAGACGACCTCGTGGCGGCCATTTTGACAGCTGAGCGGCCATTTTGGTAGCTGAGGCGGCCATTTGCGTGTCATTATAACGTTTGAGGTACAGATTTCATACGTGTACGCCGCACTCGCTCGACGGTATTCTCAATTTGGCAGCAGGCTGAAACATAGAGAGAAAATTAGCAAAAATCTTCCAGTTTGTACGAGCCTTCGTCGCATCGTTGAAGCCTCCAATTGCTGCTCCCTCACCCGCCCAAGACTTCTCCCATATGTTCCACAAGCGACAGATTTAAAAACATTTCAGATCGTTAAATGGAGGGGCATATGCGCAATAAACGAGTGCAAACATAAACATACATCGGGTGGTTGCTGTGAACAAGAGCCAATGAAGAAAGTTGCGTGTTGGAGACTATTGTTGTTGTTTGTTCAACACCACTCTGCGATAAGCAATATGCTTGCCGGCCCAATTGATCGAGCATTACAGCTTCAGGTGCAAACGAGCGGCATAATCAATCGAGACTGCGCACATCTTTACGTGTCATTATAACGTTTGTAGTACAGATATCAGATAGATGTCTACCTAGCTATTCATGAAACGTTCTGCCAGCGAGGCTTAATACGAAAGGAGAATTGTAGCAAACTGAAAGATATTTGCTCTCCCTGTTTCAGCTTCCCGCCAACCAGCAGCGTCATTGGCCGTACTTGCGACAACAGTCGACAAAACGCGTGTTTGTCATCAAAACTCCGATCGTCAACATCGAACAATGGTAAAAAGAAAAAAAAACCAGCCTATGTTGCTCATCAAACAACGAAACAACAAGCATGTTGCTCATCGAACAAAGATGCTGAACAGTGAACACCGAAAGTCTCCAACATTGGCTCTTGTTCGCAGCAACCACCCGATGTATTTTTATGTTTGCCCTCGTTTATTGTTCATGTGCCATTAATTAACAAACAGAAATAGATGTTTTTAAATCTGTCGCCTTCCCCTAACTGCACCACGGTGGGTGGTCCCTGTGCGCAAAATTGTGAGGAATTACATATATGTCTCCAACTGTAAGAGACGATTTTACACACTGGGTGGTGCATGGGCTCTGATTGGTTCAAGTGCTTCGGACGTCCTGATTGGTTCCAGCGTCGCCATTTTGTCTATTGTCCGATGTTACACATCCTTGTTCGAACACCTTCTGCCGTCGACAACATTGAACAATGGTAAACAGAACAAAAGGCAGCCGTATGTTGCACATCAGACATCAAGCAAACATGTTGCTTATCGAACAAAAATGCTGAACAGTGAAAATCGAAAGTCTCCAACATTGGCTCTTGTTCGCCGTAACCAGCCGATTTATGTTTATGTCGGTCCTCGTTTCTTGTGCATATGCCCCCATTTGACAAACTGAAATATGTCTCTAAATTTGTCGCCCTCCTTTAAATGCACCACGCTTGGTGGTCCTTGTGCGCTTGTGACCTCCTCGTCCGGGCGCCGAGCGCCTCGCAGCGCAGTCCTGATTGGTTCACCTCGAAGCGTCCTGATAGGTTCACGCGCCCGAGCGCATCCTGGTTCTTACAGCGTGCTCACCTTAGCTAAATGGCCGCCAGTAGTGTGTCTCAGCTGTCAAAATGGGTGCCGCTATCAAGATGGCCGCCGCTATCAAGATGGCCGCCTCATCTACCAAAATGGCCGCTCAGCTGTCAAAATGGCCGCCCATAGGTCGTCTCAGCTATTAAGATGGCCGCCACTATCAAAATGGGTGCCTCAGCTGTCAAAATGGCCGCCGCTATCAAAATGGTCGCCTCAAAATTGCCGCAATTTTACTGAACTACTTGTATAGTTGGGTTTTCGGAACACCCTGTATTTACCTCAGATTAGATCCCCACTTCGGCGGGCCCGGCCGCGCCCACCCTTCTCCGCCAAAGAGGGTCTCGAACCGGCTAACTTCTACTACTTTCGTCGCAATCGTCGTCGTCATGCATGTGTTGTAACAAATGCAAGTATAATATTCGAAAACCACCTAGTCAGGATACTGACGGTGCTGATGATGACAAGGAGGAGAAGAAAAAGAATGGATTAAGAGAACTCAAGCAGAAAATGGCAAAGAAAATAGTGGATTTGAACAAAGGAGGCGTCTGCATTCGTTTTGATAAACAAAGCTTTACAAAGTTTGTGGGCTTGACGACATTAATTTCATATCGGATAGAGCGATTACAGCAATTGCAATTTTATCAATATTATAATAATTGCTTGGATTGCATTCTAGCACATA
>JAODFX010253525.1:0-12132 GCA_027580035.1 Dorylogaster longipes
TCACTATGGCCTCAATGGCCTTTACCAAACTGCAATGATGACTACATACCAAACCTTTCAAGTGGATTATGATCTATTTTAAATGCATGATTTCTTTTACCAGAATTAAATTTTGCCAAGAGAATGGCTTCCTTGAATTTGTACAACAATGACCATATTCAAAACCTTTCAAGTGAGCTACGATCTCTGCTGTACACATCATGCTTCTCCGATGTGACACTTGCAGTTGATGGCAAACTATTCAAGGCCCACAAGGTTGTTCTTGC
Source organism: Dorylogaster longipes (assembly GCA_027580035.1). Taxonomy (NCBI): domain Eukaryota; kingdom Metazoa; phylum Arthropoda; class Insecta; order Coleoptera; family Staphylinidae; genus Dorylogaster; species Dorylogaster longipes. Next base: position 267 of record JAODFX010253525.1, read on the forward strand.
TATGTGCAGTCCATATTTTGAAGAACTCTTCAAGGTAACTGATTTCTGGAACAATCATATGTGTGTCTCATGAATGTGAAGTATGAGATTATGCAGGCTCTGCTTGCATTCATGTATGAAGGCAAGGTGAAGATTCAAGCTAAATACTTTAACCTGCTGGTAACTACTGCCAATGAGTTGAAAATCAAGGGATTGGAACAGGAAGCACAAAATGAACAAGATTTAAATGTTTATTCAATTCCAGTAAATAAGAGAAATTCACTCAAAACACAAGCAGAATGTGAAGATGATGGTGGCTTGCCACTTGTAACTGTAACGAGAGAAGAACTTTTTGATTATTATAGTGACACATCATTAAATGAGGATGTTGCTGATATGGATATAGCAGAAATACCAAATGCATTGATTGAAAACTATGAAGGATCATTACAGACTTGTGTTCCAAAAACTGAACAACATTTCACTTCTTGGTGTGATGTTACCTCGCACATTGGTGAAGTCAAAGATATTCCAGATTTACATAAAAATAAATTTGTAAATGCTGTTCAGAATTCTGAGAATATGTCAACAAAAGGAGAAAATGATGCCAATATGGATATTAGTCTTACTGAAATTCAATATCCTGCTGGTGCAGAAGATATTGATGATGCTGATGTAGGTATTGAATTTGATGGCTTTCTAGCTAGTGATCTAGATGCTAATTGTCACAAGAAATCAGATTTGGAAGAAGATGGCGAGTTTGATAATCACATCTTAAGTAAGGATACTGGTAAGAAGAGTGAGCAAATTTCTAAACTCATGATCAATATTATCGTATAATTGTTGTTTTCCAGTCACTGTGTCTTTCTTGAAGAAGGACTTAGACCAAGCACGCCATTCTATTCTCGTGAATGACGTGCGTTTTTCGCGAGTAAGAAACAACAAATGGAAATGCACATATCACAAACAGTGTCAAGCAAGTATTGTTCTGACTGATGACAAGCATATTGTCTTCATTGGTGAGCACAGTCATGCAGTGGAGAAATCATTGGATCATATTGCAATTGCATCTGAGGAACCGTACATTGTTCGGTCATTTACACAAAGACGTAGTAACAGACGCAAAGCATCTCAGATTTGCAATGTAAAATCCTCGACGAATACGGCTCAGGCTGACGGCGACTCTGGTAAGTTACAGCTGAAAAATTGCATTATTAAATCATCTGTATAATGCTGTGCAATTAGAATTCAAATTCATTTGTTTGCTTCTTTGTAGTCATTGTATATTTTGGTAAAACCAAGGCAAACCAAAAGTTCTATACCATAATGGTAAATAGGTTTCGTTATCATAAAAGCATCTCTAACGTATGGCTGTGTGTAACTCGCCAGTGGAATGGTTGTCGAGCCAAAATTATCCTCACCGAAGAGAAGTTCATTGTCTATATAGATGAGCACAACCATACAGTGTGCAAACCGAAGCAACTTTTGTTGGTTGAATTTCATGAGACCTATACTTGTAAGTCAAGTGCACCATTGCTTAGAAGTCATGTGAGAACAGATATTAGAGCAAATGATGATAGTTCTGAGCAGTGTGCAGTAGCAAAAAATGATAATGTTCAAAGATTATTAATCTCACAATGTAATACGGATACCGATATAAGTGTGAAAACGAACAATGCCACGGTGACTGATTCATCCGGTTCCAATGACGACCGTTCTGACATCGAAGATAGTGATGCAGATCCGGACTACATTCCAGATGGTAAAGATAGTTCAGACTCTAATAAAAACTTTATAGATTCCCAAGATGGTTCAAATTCTATACAAGAGTGCAGCAGTAAAGTGAGCACTTTATTAACTGATGAAACTGAAGCTGTTGGTGACAATGTTCCTATTTCTGTGGAAGAAACTTCGTCTCTAGCGGAAGGCGAATCTGGTAAGTTCTAATCATGTGTTTAACATTACGCAATTAGAGTTTTAAAGAAGATCCGAATAGTAAAGTGTAAAAATTCATATTGCATTTGCTTATTCGATTGTAGTGACTGTATATTTTGGTAAAACTAGCCCCAACCAAAAGATTTATACGATTATGGTAAATAGGTTTTGTTATCAAAAAACTAGCGCTACCACGTGGTCGTGTATAATTCGCCAGCGCAGTCGATGCCGAGCAAGAATTGTTCTCACTAAAGCCAAGCGCATTTTCTACGTAAATAAGCACAACCATGCAGTGTGCAAACTTACGCGACGTTTGGTGATTGCATTCCATGAGACCTATGCACATCTACCATTGGTACAATTGAGACGAATTCACGCAGCGTTGGTCTGCGAAGCGGATCAAACGCCGATGGAGGCATCCTATGCTGAAGGCGAATCTGGTTAGTTCGAGCAACTGGTTCGAGTATTATTTTATAAACAGGAATAAATTGATAGCAATTAATAAATTTTATGTACTATTTCAGTGATAGTGTCGTTTATCAAATCGTCGAAGAGGGAAGGCTGGAGTGGAATTAGCGTCAACGAAATTAGATATACACTACAACACCAGCAAAAGCTGTGGAGTAAATGGAAGTGCACTGCGGTTTCTGTTTACAAGTGCTATGCGTACATTATCCCCTCCAAGGATAAGCGCATCATTTTTGGCAAGCAGCACACACATAAGCTGTTGAATAAATGTTCACCGTTCATCAATTCACAGCGCACGTACACTGTTCTCCTACACAAAAGCTGGTACGACGTCAAAATGAAATTGTTGCGTCGTTCGCATAGCTCGGCTTGTGGGATTGACGAAAATGATACGACTTGCGGTTTGCAATCTATCCCTGATTCTCATACCGATGCTGGTAATGACGGAGATATTCCTCATATTGAATTTAGTGATACAGATCCTCAGTGCAGTTTAATTGTGAAGGAAAAGTTGCCTTGTAAAGTAACCACTGATCGAACTGAAACAGTGGATGATAATGTCCACATGCCATCTGATGGGGAGAAAGGTAACAGTATAGAAGATGTATTAAAAACCAGAACAGTAATTTAATTTTGGGTTTTGTAGTGATTGTGTCTTTTGTGAAAATTTCATCGCACCAAAATTCATATCCAATTATAGTGAATGATGTTCTGTATTCACCATCAAGCTCTAATAGATGGAAATGCCCCAAAACTGCACATTTGAAATGTCGTGCAAAAATAATTCTTACCCTTGACAAGTGCATTGCATTTATAGGTGAGCACAATCATGCAGTGCGAAAAGAAACTCTGCCGAGAGTGGTTATTTCTTCGGAACCCTATACATTCATGCAATTTGCACGTGTGAAAGCGGAGTGGATTTGTGGAGCGAAACAGACACCGATTCATGCATCATTTACTGATGGTGATTCTGGTAAGTCGTAGACAGATTTTGAGTGAGCAATGATTAAAGGTGGGCACAGTTAATCGAAAAGTTAACTTCGTTAATCTTTATTTCGTCACTTACGCCTGTGACTGCCAACTCACCGTAGAGGTTGAGGTCGAGCTTAGTTTACAACTTGAGGAGAGGCTCAACTCAAGTTAAACTTGGAGGGCTCTAAGATTAACTTGAGTTGAGGTACCGCTTAGATTAAGTTTGGTCGGTGGTCGCAAGCGTTAAAAAGTTCAATTCGTTAATAGGTAAAAAATTAAATTCTCGAAAATTCACAAGTTATCAAGTTAAATTAATATGATTATGTCCATACAATATTGTTTAAAGTAATCTATTCAAACTGTTTGAAAATGCCAATGGGCGAGACATGTCAATAATAAACCGTATCACATCACGATAAAACAATTTAGTACAATGTCTTATAGTGATTATGCTAAAAACATACAATTAAAAAAAGTAATTTATTTCAAAATGACGGCGGTACAGCATTTTCGCGATGACGTCTTTTTTCTATGCTTCACCGCCGGATTAACAGCTCCTTTAATGTAATGAATCATGATTGGGGCCTGAATTTTTTCGCTAATATAGTATAAGATAGAGAAGTACCTAGGATTTTTTCGATATATTGATATTTGACAGAATGACGCATTTCTAAAGTGAAAAATGAGAAATTTGTCTAAAAAATCGTCAGATAATTATTAATAACAAATGAACTATGCAATGTAAAAAAATTCCTACGTACTTTTACCCCACCTTTGGCAATGATTATGGTGTGGTGTGGTTGGCTGTTGCAGTCTCCGTGACATTCGTTAAATCAAGCAGAGGAAAAAGTTGCGTTGGAATTATCGTCGAAGAAATGCGATATTCTAAGCAAAACGTCCAGAAGCTCAAGCTGTGGACCTATTGGACATGCAATATGAAAAATACTTCCAAGTGCAAGGCTAACGTTATTCTCACCAACGATCAGCGCATCGTCTTCGGCAAGCAACACAATCACGCACCGACGAATAGAATTTCAAGGGTCACCGATTCGGAGTGCACGTATCGTGTTCTCTTGTACAAATCATGGATTGATGTCAAGAAGAAATTAGAACGTCGCTTTAAGGATTCGCCGAGTAAGCTTCGAAGAAACTGTACAACTCGTGGTTCGCGATCCACTTCTGCCTCGAATCGTTTGAATGTTGCTGATACAAGTGGCTTTGAGCAGTGTGCGGAAGCTAGAGCAGATAATGCGGGAATGTCGTCAATCTCACAATGTGCCATGGAAATAGAGAGTGTGGAAGCTGATGCAGATCATGCATCGGTGATTGATGTTAAATCCGTCAAGGATGACGACGGAGGCAGTTCTCATTTTGAAGAGAATAATACTAACTGGGGCCATATTCCGACAGATGCTAAAGACCATTCAGAGTCCGGTGAAGACTTCCAAATCTCTGCTCATGCAGACAATGACCTAATGATGTTGAGTTCGTAATATGTTGAGGACAATGGCAAGAGTGTAGAACAAAATGATTCTTATGTAAAGTTAATTGGTTAATTGGTGTTTAATCCACCAAGGCTGATACTGCTGGTGCTGATGACGATTGACTCAGTTCTGTCTTCAGAGCCGGACTATATTGCACATGCCAAAATAGTTCAGATTCTATTCGACTCCTACAACATTCCCAAGGCTGTTATAATTCTAAGCTGAAACTGTCGCTGACAATGTCCTTCTGTCGGCGACTTGATAATATCTTAAAAAAGTGTGAAAGAAAGTTTTTATAATGCCTTACATTAGACGCTCATACAAGCGTGGTCTGTAATTCAAGCTTTTGTTTTGTTCAAAAAGCGAAATATAGTTAACGAAAGTTCCCAGCTCGAGATGTTTGATACTCAGAATGAAGTCAGCGTCGATCTCTGTACTGATATGAGCTGCTTTCTATCGTGGCAGTAATCTGTTGTTGTAATCAGTAATCTGCACTTGCCGTAGCCAAAGGAGTCCTATAATGCCGTTTAAATTGCGGATCTGAGAGTGACGCATGGTGAACGATATTCTTTCGTACAATCTTTTCCGACCATTCATTGAAGCTGGGTAGAAGATTTTCAAAAAATAACTGTGAAGCTATCATTTTTAAAGGTCTTTTATTATTTTATTGTCTTCTCCGTGAGATTCATTAAAGACATTACCAAGCTCCCCGTTGTGTAATCACCATCGGAAATGTCTTCAGTGGCCTCTTCAAAACGTGATAAAATCATTATAAAATTAATTATGCTCATCGCCAGATAACATACGAGGGGCGTAATTATGATTGCAGAAGGGTTGGAGTTTTTAACTGCTTCATACTCATCAACGGCCAACTCTTCGTCATCAGGCGGATCTTCGTTCTCATGCGGTCTTAAGAAGCACGTTAAATTTGTAAGCAAGTTCCATTGCTTATCATCTTCGCAATTCCCTTTAATTTTTAGGGAAAACTTGCATACATTATTGATAATTTGCGTTTTCATTGCCCCCACAAATTGATCGCATGTCGGATTGTCGTTATTTCCGCCGCAAAATCTTATGGCCCCGAACAAATTTTCTAGGGCATCCTGTTGAAACGCCTTAGCCCGAAGATGCTTCAAGATTTTTTTCTTCTTTTTAGCTGGTTGTGCGTTTGGGATCGTTAAATAGGCTATGCCTCCAGTCTGTCCTTCTTCCATACTTGGTTCGGCTTGTCCTCTAGGTTTCGATTTTTCTTTTACAAGCCGTTTGCATAAAAGTATCATCCCTTGCAGGGTATGCATCCAACCAATTTGAGAGGGCGGCCGCATCCAGGTCTCCCTATCGTCTGGCTTCTCCATGTTTGTTTTTGTTAAAAACTTCCAATTTTTGATGAACGAAAGACAAGATTCCCAAAATGGAATATGCGATTCCTGGGTGATTAACTCACCAAAACTTCCGCCATTCCCATCGTCAAAGCAGCGACCGTTAAGACTATCAAAAATTGCATTCATTTTTATTAAAAAGAATGCTGTTCCTTCTGCAGATTCATGAAGCTCATCTAAAAATGAAATATATGATTAATTAGATATTAAATTAAAGATACTATTGAAAATGTTTAATTACTTCGCGCCACCAAAGAATATATGTAGGAGCCCACCGTGCCACTTAAAATCTGCGCTGCATAATCAACACGCATAGACTCTTTAAGCTTAGGATCCAAATGGGTCTCTGTAATTTTTCGCATTGCCCTATAGTTTCGAGACCCAGCCTGGTCAATGAGATATGCCTCCCTAATGTGTTGCCGGCGAGCCCGCATCTTCACTTGGGTATCGTCCTGCTCTCTTAATACAGGTAACTCTAAATCATATTTCTCAAATTCGTTGCGTGTATATTTTAGCAGATGTGGTACATCAAATTAATGAAGAATCATTTGCTTATTGATTGTATGGGCTGGATTATGAGGGTATGAGCCTAACATTGTTACAGCCTTCCTGTTACAACCACGTGCCATGCTGCCTTTTTTTCAGTTTACAATTTTTCGGCAGTTCCCTCTTGTTTGCGCGTATTGTTCCAAGCAACGAAGGATTTTTAGATCTCAATTTTAACGCCAAAGGAATACTTAAAAATCAGTTGTTACAGTTCTGCCCTTCATGGTATACGGTTCAAGAAGTAACGACCAATTCGCTTAGGGGGGTTGATGCATTTTGAGTCTCGTCTCTATATCTGATGTCAACCAAAATTTAATGCAAAATTTACGGGGTTTGTTTGGCATATCTAAATTGAGTAAACTTGCATCTAGCCTTCGATGGAAAAAGTTGCTCACAATAACATAGGCTCCCGGTTTGAAGTAATTTTGGCTATTTTGAATAAATTTATACTAAATATGAGACTAAAGTGAACTTGTCTCTTTGCAACCGTTGACTCCTCTGATTTCGTTTGTCGAAACGAATGTATCGCAGAATCTGAGTAAAATTACATCTACTCATAGTGCTGCAGAAAGTATTCCCTTCGTACGCTCTAAGTGCGTACATCATTGTAAGAAAAGCATTCAATTTTGCTTGCGTAATTGTCCAATTTTTCCCCAAAACTCGAGAGTCTTCTAACTCTATATTGTAAATCAGTAATAGAAACGCACTACTTAGGCTCCCGTTCATAATGCACTATGAACTGGTAGTCTACCGGAAACACCTTCTTCAATCCTCGTCCAAATAGTTCCGCCTGATGTACTTTCAAGTACTGTTTGCTGATTTGGTACGGTATTTCCACCTTCGTCTTCAGAACTGGAAGGGAATCACATAATATCCTCATAAATGTTTCTTACCTGTGATCCTGTGCGGATAGAGATGAATGATTACGCTTGGTCAAGGAGACATTTTTATGTTTTTTAAATGAAAAAAAAAGATAATTTCTCAAGGCAGTAAGATGGGTTTCTTACAAAAATGACTTCATTTATCGATTCATTTTCTATTTTTTTATCATTTATGTAACCTTTTTACAAGTATAAAACGTATTAAAAATTATTTCTATATAAAGAAAATTTATGAAATATTTGTTTTACATCAGATCAAATATCACAAATCACTTTTTTGATCAAAGTTTCATGAAGTGTGGCCTCTTATGTCCAGGTGATGCATCACAATTAAACACTTAGGTTCTATCGTCATCATCTGTATCGACAGTCTTCATGAATGGCAAAGCGTCTGGTTCAATTTTAATTTCTTGATCTTCATCATCTGAAGTAACATCTGTACTTTGTAATTGGAATGAATCATTTTCAATTTCACTCATACAAACGTTGTCAATATCATCCATAATGGATGTATCTTGAATTGCATCAATCGTCGTCTCTCAGTTCATGCCTTTACAAGTGGCACTTGGCTTTATTGCCCTTCAAATCAATTTTTCTGCATCCATATGTTTTGATACAATTAAAGTTCCTCCGGTACCAGTGCTCGTTTGAGTATATAGGTTCAAGCATATTATTTTCATCCAAATTCGCGAGGCTCCAGCATATCACCTAACTAGTTTTGGCACTTGAGATATACTTTTTCCTCTTGCTTTCTCAAGGCACCATGTTTCATGTTTAAACAATATTCCGCCCTGTACTGGTTCAATGTCGTGGTGGTATTTTTATACTTTCCGTACAGTTTCAGAACGATAGCTTTGGCGACATCATGTAAAGTGAACGTATATATTGCAGGATTGGTTTTTACGGAAACTCCTAAAATTAATATCCTGCGATGAGTGTTTGGAGGGGCTTTATGAGTCTGGAGGCGCTAGCACTAGCGTGTTGATCAACAATAAAAACAGAGCGGGTTTAATTTATCCCTCAGAGGCATGGCGCAGGTGCGCCACAGGCATCCGATAAGCATTAGAGTCGATCGAGATCGACGAATCGGGACTCGCCCCAGTTCTTTTCCACTGGGCTCAATGAAAACACGCGGTTTTAGTATAATTCGATATCACTCTCAATTGCTGAATAAAGTTATTATTGTTACAAATACACGCTTCCTTGTCAGTATTGGTTGATAACGGAGCTAACAAGCCCCCCAAATCTAACACTCGCCTTGGAACTTGCGAGCATTTGCTTTGAAGATAATCCACTACGTTCTCCAGAACTTGGCGTCGGGCAATGCTTTGATAAGGAAGTCTGCAATCAGCATGTTGCCGCTTATATGTGGATGCTTATATCTCCTTATCCGATAGCTTCTTTAAGAAAATATGTGCTTCGATCGCTGAGTTATTATTTTTCGACCAAATTGCTTCCCGTGCTGCTGCAGCTTGAGCAACATACACTGCCTCAGCTGTAGACAAAGTAACGTAATTTTGTTTCTTTGATTTCTGATGTACACACCCTCCTTGCTATAAAAAGATGTATCCGCATGTTGAGCTTTTGGATATTGCATTTGCATAATCTGCATCTGCATCAGCTATGAGACGAGGATTTCCTCTTTTGAGAAACGTTTGGTCTACGGTACACCGGTACATCTCAAATACCTTAGACCACTTTTGGCTGCCTTCATGTGTCTCACATGGATTCTGCTTTAATTGGCTTAAGTATGTAGTTGCATAAAAATATCCGGCCTAGTTGTACAAGATAGATAACTTAGACTGGAAGTCTAATTGGAAATTCCTATATTCGGTCTCATCAACACTGTTAGTTTTCAATGGTTCATCACGCTTCTCTATCAGTGCCATGGGTGTTTTAAGTGTATTGCTTGGATGCATATTAAATTTGTCAAATAGTTTCGTAATAAATTTACGTTCATTTATATTTATTGAACTGAATTACATTCCTAGAAATTTGCATACCTTTCCAAGATCACGCATCGTGAAAACGTTTTGTTATCAATGTTAAATTATTACTTTCTCGTCTTTACAGTGTGTCATCTACATATACTAGTAAGATTACTTGCACCCTATTCCTTTGTTTGATGCAAACGCAAGCATCAAACTTCTGTACCGCCTCAGTCCCATTTCTATAATCTCGATTTATTTCGGGATATTTGGGAAGTTTTTTTTCGAAACAGCATTTTTCGGACCCAATCCCTTTTGAATAGGGGATAACAAGGACTCGATAAGCCTCTTATTATTTAACTTACTCCTCCACGAGGTTATAAATATCATGAGAGCGTTGAAATGAGCGCCATTAGACAAATTAATAATATATATAAATAATAAGACAAATGTCCACTAGCCATTTAACGACTGGGTGGAAACGCGGAGAGCAATGCGGATTAGCCACGTACGATCGCAGCCTCGTAGATCGGATGCAAAACCCTAGGCAAGTCCGAATAATTAAACAGAACCTAACCAAGCAATGTGAAGAGACACAGTGCGTAGTCGATTCTAAAACTAGGAAGGCAGTAGACTGGTTACAAGATATTCATTAGTTCACTTTGCTTAGTAACTCTCCTTGCAACCGGTGCGAAATGAAAGTCGATATTGAATGTATCTTCTTAAGATTCAGTTTTCAGTTTTGATATGATGCCGTTTCAATGTCGTAAGTAGTAGAAGTTAGCCGGTTCGGCGCCCTCTTTGGCGGAAGGCATGGCCAGCCTCGGGCACGGGCGAGGTGGGGGAAGGGATCTAATCTGATATACAGGGTGTTTCGAAAACCTAACTATACAGGGTGTTTAGTAAAATTGCGGTCATTTTGATAGCGGCGGCCATCTTAATAGCTGAGACGACCTAGCGGCGGCCATTTTGGTAGCTAAGGCAGCCATTTTGATAGCAGTGGCCATCTTAATTGCTGAGACGTCCTAGCGGCGGCCATTTCGGTAGCTGAGGTGGCCATTTTGGTAGCTAAGGCACCCATTTTGATAGCGGCGACCATCTTAATGGCTGAGACGACCTAGTGGCGCTCATTTTGACAGTTGAGACGCCATTTTGGTAGCTCAGGCGGCCATCTTGATAGCAGCAAGCATTTTGACAGCTGAGCGGCCATTTTGACAGATGAGGCGCCATTTTGGCAGCTGAGGCGGCCATCTTGATAGCGGCATCTATTTTGACAGCTGAGACAGCCCAGCTGCGGCCATTTAGCTAAGGCAAGCACGCTGTTCGAACCAGGACGCGCTCGGACCAATCAAGAGGACGCTTCGAGGTGAACCAATCAGAACGCTGCGAGGCGCTCGCCGCGACACCTAGACGAGGAGGCCACAACTTTGAGGTGTGCAGGAGCGAGAGAGGGGCAGAGAGGGCCCGGGCCCAGGGCGACACAGAAAATGGCGGCAGATTGTACATTGTACGCAGTCAGGAAGTAATCAGATAAATATAATACAAAAATCACAACAACATTGCCAAATCTATTGTATTCTTATGTTTCAAGTACTCCACTAATTCAGCCCGTTCAAACGCCGTAGTCGTTTGTCCCGCGCCAGCTCGTAGCGAAAGTATGCTGCCTGCAATTGATGTCCGAGAGACTCGACCCCCAAGTAACTGTAAATGGCTAGCGTCTCTTCCCCTCTTCTAAGTTTTCCTTCCAATTTACTTCGCTCGTTGTCCGCGCGTGGCGTCTCCGAACTTTCGTGCCTTCGTTCAGTTTCTATTAATTCGATATGCCGTTCCATCAAACATTTGTCCGAGCTCCAGCGAGACTGACGTTGCAGGAGCTTTTGCACCTCACGGTAATATTCAGCGAGCTCTGGGCTGAGCCCCTCCATGCTCACACAAGAATAAGTCGGCGGGGTGTCCTCCAAGAGTCCGTTGGATTTCTCCATTTCAGCTCGGGTGGACATCGTCGTCGTCGTCGTCGTTCAGATGTTCAATTTCTTCGTCTGCAACGAAGACTGCGGAAGGTTGCAGCAAGAAACGCCGTTATTATACCATGGAGGCAGGTGCAAGCGGAGCTAGATAATTGACAGCTCTCACGCTTACCGCGCATGTATAAATTAATACCCACATTAAACTGTGCAAATAAAATATCGCCAGATAATTGCGGTCTGTCGCAGCTGTAGCACCACAATAAAGAAATAAAAACTGGACAGGTGGTGGAGTCGGACAAGCGATACCATTTATTTCAGCTCGTTAAA
>JAODFX010253636.1:0-12109 GCA_027580035.1 Dorylogaster longipes
TGATGTCTGCAATGGGCAACTGGGCATAGCGACGAGCGAATGCCGGAACGGTTTTCGATGTAGCGCGGCGTGCAAACGCCTCGTTTCGGCCCGCAGCTGCGCGCGTCCACGTAATTAATATTTCAACTTCGTCGTTGCTCCCCGAGCGCGCATTTCGCCTGATAGCAGCGATCGGCGGCGAATATGTGCTGGGGGGGATGAAATTGGATCTTTCGCCGGTAGATGGCGCGATAGCAGCCGCTGCGTGTCGGCGATATTTTCGCCTCCCGCACGCGGTAGAGGGCGCTGACGGCAGCGCATCCCTTCCGGCGTCCACGTGGCAACACTGCGCTCATAAATCTCCCGCCCGATTTCGATCTCAGCCACGTGTGCTTCCTGTGAAACAACAGCCAACCAGCAAACAACAAAAGAAAGCGCCCGATGATCGGTGGGGCCCCGACAAATCAAACGTGTAGGCGAACGAAACCGACTGTTGTTGGCGCAACTCTCGTTATGTTTGACGCATTACCCACCCTGATAAGAGCTAAGAACTTTGGTGCGGTTGGTTTGTTTTTGGATGTTGGATGTTTTCTCTTAGAGATTGTTGTTGCTGCCAAGTAAGTTTTTCGGTGGGGTGCATTACCCGATTTGGAAGGTGAGCTCGTCAAAATCAAATAATGCAGTAGTGCAGTTGCAACATTGCCGAGAGTTCATTACTACGCCAAACAGTACGTACGTTAAGCTCGCAGTTGTAAATCTGCTCGGCAAGCGGTACGTTATTCTAAATTACACACTCTTTTATCGCACTCTCGTGCAACATTGTGGAAATTTTTACTAGATAAACAATCACCGTAACGGTTAACACCGTGCCATAAATAATTAATATTAGATTTATCATTTGTGCTCGGTGCGGTGATGCATAACTCAAAATAATTATGTAATAAATAGAAGAGTTTTTATGTTCGACGAAGCGTTATATACATAATCAAAACTGGAATAATCATCAATCAACAAACGACAAACAATAAAAATAGGTTTATATGTTATTGCATATTTTAAATTCAGGCAAGAAATATCAATTGTATAATATTATTAAATCTGATAATGGACATCGATGACATGCCATTAAACAATTGGTATTTAAAATGTCAAGATGTAAAAAATGACCAGTCGTTGTATTCTGTTGTCTGTTGATCTCGTTTCGAACACGAAACGAACGCAATCGCTGGATACACCTTTTACTCACGCTTGGTTTCAATGTCGTCCTTGGCTTTGGAGTTTGCATTTCGATTCGTTTTTTTTTTGTACACTGCTTCGATTTTTTATTAGCTGCGTGCAAACGTATAACTTCGACGGCTTTTTCGACCGTTTAACGATTATATAAGTGAGCGCAAACGTCGTCCACGATTTTTGATACGTGCTGGCATTTTTTACACCAATGCAGAATGTTTATCGCTTTATCTTAATATTTTGCATTCGATAAAAATGTATTGCAGACATTTTTTCCTTTCATCTATTTTTATATTTTGCTACGTCTATTCATCATTTAATGAAAATTTAAAAAACGTCTTATATCCCAATGCGTAGTGTAATTTAAGTAACAAAGATTAAAAAAACAGATCTTATCACAATGTCAAATCTCCTAAATGCAGGTCAAACATTTTATCATTTACCACACAGTTTTATTCAGCTGGGCTCACCTTAACTAAAGTTTAATGTAAATCTAAGAAAATTAAATTCAACCAACACATTCGTTATTTCCATCTATGATTATGAAGTTGAACTAAAAAGCATAAGAACTCAATTTCGTTCGATTTCTTCCTGTCATATACACTTATTCAATCAACGGTAATACCAAGCTTCATTCGTAAATGTTGGGCATTCTTTCGCTTATACATGTTTGAATACTGGCTGCCAATGTGTGGAATTTAAATTGCTTCTCTTTTTCGTCAGGTACCACCGCTCACACACATGTTGCATGGACTCCAACATCAAGGACAATCCACAAGCAGAGAAAACATACACCAAACGTACATAATGGTACACGAAACTTACAACCACTTTGCCTTCGTAAAATCCGAACCAGTTTTCGCGCAAAGAAAAAGCTGCAGTGCGCGACACGAACGCTTGCGAATGTTGCGCTTGTGTTCTCGCAATGCAAATAGTTTACGGCCACCCTCTGGGTTTGCAATTCTGCATCGCTAGATTTGCGCAACGTTACGCAAACACTCTGCATGCGTGAGTTGATTAGGAACACAGACGCGTTTTGTACAACCCGCATGCAGCAAACAAAAAACGAAACAAGTGGCATGTGCAATTTTGCAATTTACAAATTTGGTTCTCGAGAAATAAAATCGCATGTTTACATGAAGTGCTTTCTCCCACTTTGCAGTTTCTTAATGCAATAGTTTATGAATCACTCTATTTATTAAAGTAATCCAGAAGATTAGCAATGCGGTAAGACGATAAACAGCAAAACAAAACACGATAATTACAATATGAAGTAGTGCGCAACATTCAAATCGATAAACACGCTGCGGAGCTTCGAAAAGCTCGGCGAGAGGGAGCCAACTCATTGGTACGACTTCGCTCGTACAGAACACTGTAATGTTGAGTAGAGTGGGAATCTCGCAAGCTTTGCGCAGTTGGCGAGAGATGGCGCTGCCGGAAACGCGACCAGCAATTCCCGCGCAAACGTTCCGGGCGCCGCGCCGCGGCCATTTGCGCAACCGGAAGCTTGTCCGGGCGCTGCTGCCATCGCCGCCTCCAGCCGTGATCTCGCAGCGCTTCGTTGCGTTAAACGTCGGTTAAACTTATCCCACGCTTTGCTCGCGTTCGCTGTTTGTTTGAATTGGCGTTGTGTTGTAACGGAAATGTGACGCGAACATGGTGCACACACACACACGATGCACATCATTGATTATTTATTCACGGCGTGTGAGGAGGTTAGAAGTGTGAGAAATGGTGGATGCACCGGACGAAATTAGAGCTGGAAGGAGGTGAAACGTAACCCTGCCCCAGAACGCCCCGGTGGGGGCAAATCTACCTCCGCTCGCCCCCCCCCCCCCCTCGCCCTCCCACCTCGCACAGGCAGTGCGCTAAATTTGTTTTCGGGAACGGCCGCCGGAGTCGGAGTCATGTGGGAGTTGGGAGGGAGATGTCTGGAGAGACGCGCAGTGCATCGATCAGCTGCACCGAGTCGAGAGTGAGACCACAGGGCAGTGAATGAAATCCACGCGGCCGTGAAACGCGATCATGATCGACTGGGTCTCGATTGTGCGGCATTCGGGCAGACGCTTCTCGAATTACATGTACGGGGTGCCGAACAAAGTGCGCAAACGGCGGAAACGCAAGGAGAACGCTGCGATGAACATGCACGCCGCACACTCGTCGAACTGCTCCTGTTGTTGGGTGGACAAACTGCAGGTCAGTTCCTTCTTGACTCGAAGGTCACCTCAATTGATTGGCTGATAGATGATTTCTAGGGGAGAATTGGAATTTTTGGAAGCTGTTTTAGATAGAATCAAAGAAGATTTGAAGGAATTGACCTGGATCTGTTATTCAGTAGCTTCTGTATTAGGAGTTAGGAGAAGTTTCTAATTCGGAACAAATACATTGAGTGAGTTCTACTAATAAGGACGGAAATGAAGAAAATATTTTGAGAGAGGGAGGAAGCTTGTAAATATTCAAAGCGTCTTTTAAACACAGGAATTACTCAGTGGATAGTTAGCACCAGAAAATATTTTGGAAAGGGTATCTAGGTTTGGTACTAGATACCCTTTCCAAAATGTTTTCTTCCCAGGACCTTATTAGTTCTAGTTTTTCAGTCCCCTGAAGGTTTGATAGTGTTTCGGAAAATACTGGCGATCGATTCCCTCTGCATGACCTTGAAAATCGTCTCGTTGAGTTTGTAGATAGTTTACAGGTGGTTTCCAAGCGGTTGTTGTCTATACACCTTATGCATTTGATCGCGTTGGTTTGCAGAAGTCGCGTTACACCGACGACGAGATGCCGCCGCCTCCCTCGCCACCGGTGTCGCGAGAGGTCTCTCTGGACGCGGTTGCACCTTCCCCGCTGCCCCCGCCGTCGAAGCAACCGCAGCAGCAGCCGCCGCCGGCGCCTCCCATCGTGCAACGTGATGATTTCCATCGGGAGCGAAACGACTCGCTTACCGTCAGCAAGGTGAGCTATTTTTATCGTCCACAATTTGCTCTTTGATCATCGAAAAGCGATCATTTCCGCTCTGGATACGAGCTTTTTTTGTTGTGACCCGTTGCATTCGAGGGCTAGGCTACTTTCTTCCCATCGGTTTTACCTCAATTATTTCGCACTTATCGTAGAATAAGAGCAAGAAATTTGCGATTAAAACCTCGTTAATTTGCATAAACCACTCTTTCCATTCCAGTTCTAAATAGGATGATAATATGGGCGAAAAAGATTTGGCAATGTAAAACATCTGGCGGAGGCAAGTCGAAATTAATAGACGTGGTCTTAACGGAATCGAATTTCCGGCTGAAATCCATTCGCAAATTAATTTGCTCGCTCGTGTCACGACCATTACTTTCCCGAATCGCATCGCACGGCTCGGTGGCGCGCCGCACAATCAACCGGCACTCGTTAATCATTGCCTAACCTCGAAATTTATACGCTGGCGACATGGGTGTGACCTGGAAGTGGCTCGAATTCCAACGAATTCCACCGATGCAGCAGACTTTCATTACCTATTTAATCATGCGTACCACTACGAATGTTGATGTCTTTCACACATTCACTGCACCATGTTATACCAATGATCATTTATTTCAACTTGTCGTATGTTGGTGTCATCATAGACTCGGTATAACTATGCGTGTATCACAATTCCAATTGTTTTGGCTCTAGGCAGACTTTCAGGGTTTCGCTTTTCCGAGAGTCATCTCTCGAGTTGATCATTACAGAATTGCTAGTTCATCGATTATCGCAATTTGGCATCTAGGTCCATTATTGCTTTCAACACGCAGAGGCAACCTTGGTGATGGGAAAAACTACTGGCAATTCGCCGCTCCGATAATGTCCGGAGCTTTATGAAGCGGAGCTTCTAATAGCACGCCATCAATCAGCCTTGGGGTGGTTGCAAGTTTTACGAAAAACATTTTTCAATTCGTGGCGCAGCCAGCACGCCACGCATCATCAACCACTGGGGTTGTTATAAACTTCCGGCAGTAGTACGGACATCTAGTGGAGAGGTCCCACTACTTATAGGACGAAGTGAGGGGCGGCGTGGAGGCGGCCAGACGGGGACCGGCGTCAGCACCGGCGCCGCAGCCGCCACCGCCACATGCTATCACGATATGCTCGCACTCGCGTAGTGATACCGCGTCGTCGCACGCTGCCAGTTCGCTACGAAACGCGCAACAACTCTCGTTTTCTAAATCCCCGATTCCCCCTGCGAATTGTGTGCAGCGAGGCCAAATCCCAAACCACCTCTTAACCCACAATGTGGAAGATCTGCAGTGCTGCTCTAGAAAAACCCACAAGTGTCCAAAGCATGATGAAAACAGTGGAAGTGTGACTGGATTCGATAATGGCAGAGCGGATGTGTGTCCGGGTGTTGTGTTTCGCTGGTAGTGACCTTAACCAAGCCGGAAACTTACGTCTCCTGCTGCGGAGTTAAACAGCACCCCGAAGGCGACGCAGTGAAATGTAATTGAGTCACGCCAGCGCAGTGGTGTTCGCGACACGCACCTCGCCACGAGATTGAGCTTGAGCATGAGCATGAACATGAGCCCGACGTCGATATCGCGTCCCATTTCGTCTGGAAAACGCCGATGTCCTTCGGCATTGCGCTTTGGCTCGCTTCCATCCTTCATCTCGGCTCTGCCATCGCTGTAAAAACACGCGTACGTTTTTCGCCGAATGGGGAAACGCTGTTCACAATTTGAAATTTCCTTTTACGTACGCTTGATGACAACAGTGTCCGCATTGCAGATTCTCCAACTGCAGCTTGACACGTGAGATGATTACAGATCTCTGCAATTGCAAACAAAACCTCTGCCAGAAACACTAACCAAAATTACATAGCTTTGTTGATGGTTGCTGCAAAATTGTTTGATACATTCTCTTGAGGTGTAGCATTGATTTGTATGATCAACAGTTTGCAGACTGGAGAACCTGCCAAATATGCAACCACATTGTCGTGCGTTTCGCTAAGGAGTGTTCCGTTGGACACAAACGTACACCTGAGTTCGGTTAGGAGTTCACGCACGTTCCATTCGACAATTACGCGAATGCACGTGCATGATAAAAGTCCCACATGAATGAGTAAATAACTCATGCGCTTCGTTTGACCTGAGCGCAATGTGTTTTCCCATAAAGGCAAACGGAGTAGGCGAGGTCGTAAAAATTTCCACGGGTAAGAGAAAACAAATGCAACCTTCAAGATTATGTTAAAAATTCATATTGCTATTGAATGGTCCCACAATGCATTTGAAAAGCCGTAATCATTATCAATAAAATATATGTCGGGTGCAACATGTGGAGAATGAGCAATGTTTTCCTTCTCCACACGAAACAGCGCACGTGTTCGGTTAATTGTTCTTCTACAACACGTCATCGCTCTCAGCAATCATGCGTATTATGCAAATTCGCGAGTACGTGACAATAATGTGTCCTCGCATAACACGCAATCGTTAATTTTGCTATTCTACTCGGTATCACCGCAGTAGAAAAACAATGTCAGCTAGTGAGGGAAAAGCGCATAACCAGCAATCGAACTTCAAATCGCGCTCATTTCCGTGAACTGGAAAGCGTCACACGCAAGCTTCGCCAAGGTCATTCGAATATTTAATTACGCGTTAACGGCGTGATAATTTGCTATTCCACTTGCTCGCTCGTTAAGTCCCACAACGGCGTGTCTCTCCATGATTGAGCATGAATTATTCGTGTGTTTACATTTACACGCGTGGCGGCATAAAATCAATAATCCAACAGGTTCGGTCGTTCGGTGGCGCTCTCTGGCGGCCAGCGGCGCAACTTCGGCCGCGAAGCTACGCGCGACGGCCCACAGAGGGCGCACGACGTAAAGCGGGGGCAAGGCGGCGCTTTTCGAACGCGCTGCGCGTATTTCGGCTTATCGCGGCGATTGTCAACAACAATGGGAATGTTGTTAACGTCGAGCGCTGCTCGCGCACCGCGACTCACCTTGCCGCAGCGCACGGCGATACGCGATACGCGAGCAGGTTGCTTACTGATTAATGAGCGACCGAGCGTGTGCCGCGTGCGGGTGCTGTTTGTGGCTCCGAAGTTGCTGGCGATTGTGTTGTGATCGCACCACGCGACGCCCGTCTCAACGGCGCCGTCTTTTTGAGGAATTGGATCAACTGTCGAATCAAAGTGCGGCGGTTTACGCGGCGCGTGCAACAAGTGCGCTGCTCGTGTGACTCGAGCGTCGACCGGGAGCTGCACGCCGAGAGGATGCCCCCGATCCTCCGCACGCCCGACAAGATGTGCTCGCTGTGCCCGCGACGCAAGAACGCACCCAAGAAGCTGGTGCGCTTCGATTCCATCGTCGCGACGTACGCGATCCCCGATGGCACTCCGACCAGACGGGTAAGGAGTGATCAATCTGGACTCCCAAATCCGAACTCCCCAAGTCCCAAAGGAAGTTCGTAGGTGCAGTTTTCCAAGTTTCGTCATCTTAACATGCTGAATCCTTATTTTGGACAAGTGACGCCTTTTCCAAAATGAACTGTTACCTCAGACTACCATTTTCATTTTGACTTGGGTCAATAGAAGAAGAGAGAGTGCGAATTAACAATGTTTTAAGTTAGCAGACGATTTTGAATATTACAGTGCCTGCCTAGTTGTAAATAAGAACGTGTATTAATTGAATAGGGGTCATTTTTAGATCTGGTCGACCCTCAAAATCAGTTTTCGTTTATGTCGACCCCTAGGAAACTCAAAAGGTCGATATCGACCACTTTGGGAACCCCTGCTCTAGCTTTATTAGACTCGTCGTTGAAAGTGACCTTGATACTACATGGATAGGGAATAATCCAAGTTGGATCTCCAACCCTTAACTCTCCCGAACTCCCAAAATGCCAAGGTCATTTTTTTCATTGAACGGTTAGTAAGTAAAGAAGCCATCAGCAGCTTCTCTGATCCCTCCTCTAACAGTTAGGAACTTAATTTTTCGTAGGTGCAAGTTTTCCAGATTCTTCACAAATTTGAATGCTACGCAATTTTCGTCATCTTAACATGCGGAATACCTACATTGATAGCTTTACTCGCCTCGTCATAGAGAATGATCATGTTGTATTTCCAATTCCAATTCCAAATTCTTCTCTTATTCCTGCTCAACTCTGAAATACTTTGGAACCTCCCATGAAGACAAGAGTTCCAGATTCTTTACAAATTTTGAATACATTGCAAAGTTGAAAAGAACTGTGTCTTTTAAATTTCACCTCTTTATCTAGAGAATAAAGTCAACTTTTATAGATTCTAACTTTTCTCAACCGGTCATAGGCAGTGAATTCTTATTTCTTCTAATTTTCCAAACCACATTGATTGCAATTTTTAGTTTAGTTATACGGGTTACAGGTTATCTACATAGACTTTCAACCATCAACTTCTGTTACCACTCCACACGCCGAAAGAGGTTTTTTTATTCTTCTCATTAAAACTGTGAACACTTTCGCAAGTTTCATAATTAACCTAAACTCTTTAACACTTTAAAATCATCACTTGCTTCCTTTCAATTTCAAGAAAACTTGGAATTAAGGGACTCCTAATGGTACGGATTTATTTTTTGCACTCTTCTTCTCCGTCTGTTAACCTTTCACACAACTCAAATCACTTTTTCAAGATTCCAACTCGATTTTATCGTTGTGATTTTCAATATTTCTCAAAGTCCCCTCGTCATACAATTGGTGATTCCTGCAGCACGTTGTTCAACGTGGGTCCTAACCTTTTCTTATACGTGCGTAGAACTTCCCAAAACCTGGAAGTTCCTCTCAAGGTCCAAACTTGACTTCACTAATTCCATTATAGTTTCAATACCTCGTCAGGTTCTTTCGCCTCGTCGGAAGTGATTCTCCACAGTCCTAAATTTCAATCTTTAAACTTTGATTTCTTCTATCTGTCAATTTTTACATCTATCCAATTTACAAGCAATTTAGA
This sequence comes from Dorylogaster longipes, assembly GCA_027580035.1. Taxonomy (NCBI): domain Eukaryota; kingdom Metazoa; phylum Arthropoda; class Insecta; order Coleoptera; family Staphylinidae; genus Dorylogaster; species Dorylogaster longipes. The sequence continues at coordinate 9,136 of JAODFX010253636.1, forward strand.
ATAGATTAGATCTAAATTTTGCGTGGTTTTTTCATGACTAAGGATTAGTTCTGTCCTTGTATTCTCCCTGGTGTTAAAATAGTAGACGAATGGCAATGGACATACGCTAAGGATGACGCACTGACAGGCTTTTACGGTTCTAAGCGTTTTAAGTGTCCGAAGTGATCAATTTCCACCGGAAGACGAGCACGAACTGCCATGGCCGCCTCGGGAGCCCTTTACACTTCCATTATCTTTCTGTCGCAGGCCCCAAGCCCGGAATTAGAATTAAGTGGTGCGAGTTTATTGTTTTTAAATGCAGACGATAAAAGTCGCCATATTTCTTCCATGCCTTTCGGCTCGGCGACTCGGTTGGAAAATCTGCGCACACAAAAATACAAATCAACAATGAAGCAAACGAGAACAAATCGTCTAACCGCAGAGGCGGAATAGGAGAAAGGTCGCAATAAAAAAAAAACAGAAGGAGCGAACAACTTGCTTTTTCGTCAAGTTTTGCTCGCATACTGCTTTCTCGTTGCTTTCCTCGTTCTTCGCAGAATCGAATTCCTCGACGATGCGTGCATGTGTGCGGCATTATGAGACTTAACAAGATGCTTTAAAAACACAATACGAAGTTTTATCGCTGCGCGTCTCGATATTATTGTACTTTGTACGGCTACAGATTTTCGAAATTGCTTGTTGCGTGTTCCTTTTGCGCCATTAAAGCTCTTGGGAGACCTTTGAAGACCGATTTAAACAAGCCATCAATATTTCTTATACGTTTCTCCAGCATTGCTGGGATTCCATTTGCGCTTATCTCTGTGGCTAGCTTAAAATTTCGAAGTCAACTCAACCATTTTTATCGTTCGTGGTGAAATACTTGCCAAAACAAAACCAACATCAAAAACTAAAAAGTCAAACATACAGTATATTAAACTTCTTATCTGTTCGTATGTACATAAATACACTATTTGCTGATATAAATATCCTACAGTCATCGACACAATAAAATTTATTAGTGATCGTAACTCTAATCTATTTTGTTCTGCTTATTCATAGAGGTTTTAAAATAGGAGTGTTGTGGAATAAGCTGGGGATTGAAGAAATAGGCCACAGCTGGAAAACAGAATATCAGACATTAAATTTGTGAATCTGTTCAAGGAATAATCTGGTTGGACAGTCAGACAGTGACAGTGAGAAATGCAAGACTGCTTTGAGAAATGTTTGTTATGGCGATGAATCTTTCTTGACTTACCTATTTGGCTTAAAGTATTTCGCATGTTTATCTCGAAAATAAAATCGTGAAGGGATTAGCATCCACAAACAAAGCAGCAAACAAATATTAATCAAAATATGACATGTTCTCGCACGAAAAGAAAAACATTTTCATCGCAGCTGGCGCTGTCATGATAGAATATTTCGATGCTTACTGTTCGATGCTTCGACAACGCGTGTCTTTCATTCAATTCCACGCAGGTTTTTTTTTTCGTTGCTTGCTTTCTTCGCTTTCGCGCACTCCACCATCTTCGCCTGCCCCTCACCCTTCCCGCCCCCCTCCCCCCGCCGGACCCCTCGTCGTCCGCGGCATTGTTTCCGACGCCGGGATGTATGTGGCCATTATTATTTCGCGATACCGAGTGCGAATTGATTGTATCGGCGAAACCCATTATCGAGCGTCATGCGTGTTTGACACCTCGGGAAATGCGTTTGGCGCACGCTGTCCGCCGTTTTTCACCACGTTGGCAAGCAGAAATCATGCCCGACAGCCGCAGTTCGGTTTATCTCGCACTGCGAATAAAACCCAACACAACCAAAAATAACATAGTAGACATTTCATATGTACGAATATGTCAAACTCGTCTTGTTCTCCTTGCTTTTTACGATTGAATGAATTTATTAGACCTCTCCAACAACTTGCACTTCGCATCTTATCTGCAACATATTCTGTAGGGTTTCGTTATAAGTTTTCTAGGCGTTTGTTTCCTTTTTGGTTTTATGCTACTTTTCTACTTTTAAATTGCTTGCTTCCTCGTTTCCTTTTTGTTCTTTGTTGTATCTATTTGTAGTTCCTTTTCTTTTTTCTTTTTCAATTTCTTCCATTGCTAACTATATTATATTTTCACTTTCTTCTGCTTCTTTTATTCATTGTTTGTTCGTTTAGTACCAAAAATACATTTCTTATTGGAGAAGATCTAAATTGTACTGGTCTACTTTTCTACAACCTGTTTTTTGGGGACTTTGTTAGATCTTGTTTGTTTTCTTTGCATTTATTTTTCCCTTTAATATTATTCTTCTTTTTATTCATAAGTATAAGTATAAGTATTGATTCCCCTTTTTCTTTTCATATTTTGTTGTTTCGGCTTGTCATGACTTTTTTCTATTGATTTTTTCAATTTCTCCTATTTCTAGCTATTTACGAGAAATACATTCCTTTTTAGAAAATGTCTAAATTAGACGGTTCTTCTTTTCTACAATTTGTTTTTTTGAGTTTTTGTTAAATTTCGTTAGTTTTCTATAAATTTATTTTCCTTTCAATATCATTTTTCTTTTTATTCAAAAATTTGAAATTTCTTGCTTTCCGTTTTTTTTTTTATATTTTGTTGTTACTAGTCGTTGTGACTTTTTTCTTCAATTTTTTCCATTGCTAATTGCATTATATTATGCACTTTCTTCTGCTTTTTTAATTCATTGTTCGATGGTTTCCTTCCTTTGGTACCAGAAATACGTTTCTTATTGTCCAATGTCTAAATTATGTTTTATTTTTTGCAACCTGTTTTTTAGGAATTTTGTAAGTTCTATGAATGTATTTTACTCTTAATTTTATTCTTTTTATTCATAAATTTTAAATTTCTTGTTTTCCCTTTTTCTTTTCGTATTTTGTTGTTTCTGCTCGTCGCAATCTTTTTTTTTTCTCATGATGTTTTTTTCAATTTCTCCTTTTTCTAGGTATTTTATTTTCCCACTTTCTTTCGCTTTTCTTTTTCCTTGTTTGTTT
>JAODFX010253747.1:0-13305 GCA_027580035.1 Dorylogaster longipes
CCCCCGCCCCACCTCGATGGCTGCTCTCCTTCTTGTTGTTGTTATTGGTCTTGTGCTTGGTTAATGGGCAAACGGTGTTACTACAACTGCTACTGCTACAGCTCTATGACACTACGTCTACTCCCCGCACTACTGCTGCGCGTTTCTAACCTCACGGGAAGGAAATCAGGCAGACAGGCAGAGGCAGGCAGGTGTTGAAACGCTGAGGAGAAGCATGTAGGGCTGTTGGTTGGTGGCACGCATACACCACGCATGGAGTGAGGCACATGTAAAAGCGCTTCTTCCTAGGTAGACAGCCCGTAGATAGAGAAAGAAAGAGAAGTGGTGAGTAGGAAGGCAACAGAGTAAGCATGCACGAAACGACAATAGAGGGCAGAAGGTGTTAGAGCAGCAACTGCCCTCTGCGAGCAACTAGCGAAAATGGTTGCTTGCGGGTAAGAGAGTGGTACTCACGGGGAAGAAGCCCGGCGGCATGGGTCCGCCCGGCATACCATCGTTGGGGGGCATCTGGCCGAGGGGGCTCGGCGCCGGTCCCGTGTTCTGGAACAAACCGAGCGGTGAAAGCAATCCGATGGGGGAGGAGGGGCGTCCCCCTGTCTTGCGAAGCAACTTACATGTGCGATGCCATTAACGCCGTAGCCGGAATTGACAAAGCCCTAAAACCGAAGGCAAACGAGTTTTGAGCGATGGTCGTGAACGCTTGCTTCATGCTGCTGCTGCTGCCGGAATTAAACAGATTTCCGCCTTCTTTTGTTTCTCTGCCAATTTGCATTCCGCTGCGCTGCGAGTGTGCAACGAGTGCGAGTGAAAGGGGGAGTGGCGTTCCACTCCCGTGCAAAGGCAGCGTTGCCACATTACCAACGCGCACCGCTCACCGGCCGCGTATTGATCCGTGCGCACGACGCGCAGCGAGCAGCTGGAAAAGCAAATGGCGGACGGCCGAATGCGGTGCAGCAGCATAGCAGCGATCAAGCTTCATCCTGTAGGTTACGTACGTAATCGTGGAACGCCTTCGCTTCGGAGGAGTGCTCGCAGGTGTCGCGACGCTCGGGCGCTGCGCAGTAGAGATCCCAGAAAACGCTGCAAGCGAAAGCGCGCATGAGAGCCCCCAAAGAGTTGCGCCGCTGATGCGCGCACGCATGCGCACTTACCACCACCACGAGTGCAGGAAGCCGGGCGGCTCGCCGAGCGTGATGTTCTTCTCCCAACGGATCTGAAACAACAACAGTGCGGGGGTTGCGAGGCGAGATAGCGAGAGAGAGAGAGAGAGAGAGAGGGAGCGCTCACCTCGGAGAGAAACGTCTGCGCCGCTTTCTGTGCGCCGACGTGCAGGAGATACTCGTAGACGTACAACGCAAGCCTGCAAACAAGTGAAAATTACTATTCATAGATGAAGAGAGCGGTAGAGAGAGAAGTCGAAAGTGAGTTTCATTTGTTTGCTTGTCTGTTTGAAGGCAACGGAACGTAACGGAATCCTGCGCGTGTGTGCGTTGCGCAGTAATACAAATGCAACGCGTAATCATCGTTCGTTGGGTGCGTGGTGCCGGATGTTTTGCAACGGCGTCGGCGAGGCCAACGGTGCCGAGCAACGCATCGTCGAGAATAACCGGTCGCAGCCGGCCGCACGGCCTGTTTCCAGCTAGCAGCAGTAACTTTCGCCGAAAGTTGGCAGCGAACTTCTGGTGGGTTCACAACCATTCACCACCGCGCTCTCGTTGCTATGGTTGCGTACCTACGATTCTCGACCTCTCTTTCTTTGCTCCTTGCGCAGGGCAAGAAGAGAAACAGAGTCAAACACGCAATGTATTCAAGCAATTCGTTACAAAACGTGTGCACTGCGAACCGAATGTGGCTTGAAAAAGAAAATGGGAGATGAAACAAAAGTTGTTAGCGTTGGCGACGAGGCGCCGACTAGTACAGCATTAGGACGATAGATTGCAGGCGAAGCGCAAACAAAAAGGCAAGCATGCAAAGAGTTGTTTGCGCTGCGTGCGCTTACTTCTCCCTGGCCTGCGCGTCCGAGGGCACCGTCGAGCCTTTGCCCTTGGCGTACATGCTGTCGGCGGCGCCACACGGCTGAGGATTGTGCGATTGTCTCTATACGACGCTTCTCGGTCGTCGTCGTCGTCGTCGACGCGATGGATGGCCGCTCTCGCTCTACATGATGCGCCGCCACATTAGCGGTGGCCGCTGCTGGAGGCGACGGCGACGACGGCGAACGCAGCCGAGAAAATGGCCACCACCATCACGCTGGCTGCTGCATGCGCAACGACGCTCTCTCTTCACCGCGACGGCATACTTGCACGCCAAAACAATCGACGACGATGATGGCGTCGCCTATCAACAAACGATGTCGCCGTCGTTCCGTTGCGCTCGCACGCTTGCGACCTCCCGTCGGTGGCAAACAGCACAATGCGATGAGATTGTGCACGACGACGCACGACCGACGATAGTTGTAGGCGGCGGAGGAGTACAAACGCGGCGAGCACGAAACTTGAAACGGCTGCCGACCGACGCACGCAGGCGGCCAACGACGACTGGACGCCACGGCGCACAAGCTGGCAACTACGCCTCCACGCATGCGCTCATCGCATGCAACCTCACACCTAGTGCCCTCTGTGCGCCACGCTGGGAACCACGTCCAGCGTTTTCTTTTCTCCGATCATCCATCGAACATCGATTCATCTACACACACAGGTGTCGCCGATGCGCGTTATCAAACAAATGACTTGGAGCAAAAACAAGGCGATGATTTCTTATCTAGCCTTCTAACGCATTGTTTATAACCTCTATTGCTGTTAATATTAATAAAACTTATACCTACTTAGCAATGTAATTGTAATACAGATGCAAATAGCGATTAACTCGTAGCGAAGCCCAAAAGAATGCCCGCAACAAACGACGAGGCGAAAATGTATGACTCCCGCATGCGCAAACCCTCCTCGCCCAGGATGTTCACATCGTACCAGCTTCTTGCCTTCTTCTGCTTCTTGCGCATTGTAGTCTCAGCCTCATCCAGTGTTCTGTCAACAAAGCGCTCCACCTGCAAGCAAAGAGCCAACTGACTCACCACGCACAACTCACATCCTCACATCAAAACGACACATTCACTGACACTGTTTATTATCCTTCTGCTCTACAACACTATGATCATGCAATAAGCTGCGTGGGCAATCGCGCGCGCCCACGGCCGCGGCGTAATGCTAAACACTAGTCAAAACCAAAGGCGAGCAATACCCCACCAACGAATCCAGTCGAGAAGGACATGTGTGCTTTAGCAAATGCAGTGATCTGAAACGCAGCAGTGCTGCATGAGAGCATGGGCATGTTGGAGATGCTGGGATCATACCTTATCTGACCAGGATGGGCCTGCACCAGTGATCTGCTCCTCAACTTTGTCTGCCACCTTGTCGAGGTTGCGATTGACTTTGTTCCAATTGATCTTCACGTAGCCCTGCTCGCCAGCGACGTGCAAGAGAAGAATGCCACCGCCCACGGCGACAGCGACGACCTTGCCAATCTTGACGCAGATGTAGCCAGTGAGCCAGCCGGAGGAGGCGCCGACGAGCAACTGCTTGCTCGCTGACGACCGGCTCACGTCGCCGAGCAGCTTGTCGAGCAGCGACTTGTCGCCGGGGGCCCCATCGGCGCCGTTCATCACGCGCAGTACCTGGTTGCTCTTCTCCTTGGCGAATTTCTTGATCCTGGGCATGAGAATGCGTTGGAAGACGCTTATCGAAGTTTTACCATTCGCTGCGTATGCCTATTGCTAGAGACAGAGGAATTAATGCGAATTCTAGACGCGTTCTGCTCGCTTACGTTCGTTTTTGCGTCGTTTGCTCAAACCACACCTGCTGTGACTGCGTTGTGTGCATCCAAACGGCACTGGCGCAAATATCTACCGTCTTGAATGTTTTGCAACGTGCCAAATGTCTTTGACGCAAAGACACGACCAGGCACGACGTAACCTCCCACAATTTTCGCTTGTTTTTAAATGTTTCAGCAATCAACGACGATTACACGCAATATCGTAATTGATTGAGAAAGTAAGAAGTGGTAGGAAGCCTGCGGTAATGGCGGAAAAAAAGCCCAAACCGCTTGTCAATATCAAGCAAGAAAAGCCGGAAAACGCAAGACTTACGTCTCTGGGCAGTCCGAGAGATTTGCACCTTTCGGTGACGAGCTCCAGCAAGCCGAAGAAGGTCTTCACGCCGAACCTCAACGTCGTGCGCAACAAGGGTAAAGCCATTCCGTAAGTGTGGCTCTCTTTGAGCAACAGTAGATAGTGTAGACTCAGGTTTACTCTTGTAGAGCTACTGCTTCAGATGGCAGCAACCGAACGTCCAAGCGACAGTTCCCCAAAGACACGAGGAAGCGCGATGGGGATGCTGGCAGCTCGCGCTTTGTGCAGTCGACGGGCATTTTCTCCGAAGGCGCACATGATGAGGTCCGGCGTGCAGCTCGTAGCAGCTACGAGGCGAGAGAGCCTGCAGGTGAATCTGCTGCAGCTGGTGTGATGGAGAAGCCCAAGATCGACACTGATACAGCCGCATGGCACGTCGATCTCGGCGAAGAAGCCAAGACAATTGCTCATCTACTGGATGCAGGTGCTGACGATTCCAAAGAGCCTGCCAGTCCAAATGCAGGCACTCACTATGATCCCTATCAACCAGTAGTCCTGCCACTGCATAGAAACCATGAGAGTTTCTTTCGTGCGTTTGCACCGCGCGTGCAGACGGAGCTTCGCGTCAAGGTGGAAGTGGACGCTGTTGCAGGTGGAGATGCTGGTGCAAATTCTAATGCTGAGCAACAGTGCTCATTTGCTACTCCAGCTGCGTTCAGTGAGGACAATCCAGCCTTGTCCATCGTAAAGCTGCCCAACTGTATGCCAGGCAAGGGCTTCGACGAGGAGGGCAAGAGTATCGACTACACTCTGGAGCAGATGCACGAGGGGCAGATTGGGAAGATTCTGCGGCGGCGATCCGGCCGCATGCAGCTCGTCATTGGCGAAATGATCTACGACCTGAACTCGGTGGAAGGTGCCCCATTCACAGAGGTACTAACCGTTACGCATCAATGCCCTCAATAATCTATTGCACGCTTTTAGGAGCTAATGGCGGTACCGGAAGTCGGCACGCTGGAGAATGATGCAAAAATGGTGCCACTGGGCGCAATCAACGAGAGATTCACCATTTCGCCCTGTTGGCGTAGTCTACTCGCAGCAAGAAGTGACTCCTAGTGCGCCCCTACTGTACAAATAGTTAAGATTTAAGTGTAGCACGTTAGGCAGTAAAAACTCCAGAGGCTTAAATTGTTCGAGATCGAATCCTCACTCGATATATTTGAGATTGGATGACTTTGCGATGAAGCTGAGCATGTCGGTGATTTCGTCAATCTGCAAGCGAGCAGAGGAGTGAGAAGAGAGGCGAAAATACGATGGGGGCAACTCACGAGTTTAGTGGTGGGCTTGCCAGCGCCGTGGCCGGCTTTTGTTTCGACGCGCACCATCAGCGGCTTCGTCTGCTTCGCCTGCCGGCCGACGGTGTGCTGCAGCTCGGCGATGAACTTGAGCGAGTGCAGCGGCACGACGCGATCGTCGTGGTCGGCGGTGAGCAGCAGCGTCGCCGGATACTGCATGTCGCCCTCCGGCACGCGGATGTTGTGCAGCGGCGAATACTTGTAGAGGTACTCGAAGCCCTCCCTCGTCTCCGCCGAGCCGTAGTCCGACTTCCACGCGTAGCCGATGGTGAACTTGTGGTAGCGCAACATGTCGAGAACGCTGCAAACGATGCGCGTTGCTTAGACGGCGATCGCGTTCGTGTTTCTTTTCGTACCCCACTTGACAGATCGCGCTCGCAAACAAGCTGGGCGCTTGGTTGATGCAGGCGCCGATGAGCAGGCCGCCGTTCGAGCTGCCCACGATCGACAGCTTCTCCGAGTTGGTGTACTGGTGCTCGACGAGATACTTGGCCGCCCACTGGAAGTCGTCGAAGCAGTTCTGCTTGTTCGCAAAGCGCCCGCCGTTGTGCCACTTGTCGCCATACTCGCTAAAAGCCAATGTGAAGCAGTTTTTCTTGGTTTTGCAGACGCTTTCGCTTACCCTCCACCACGTATGTTGGCGACAACGAAGCAGCCGTCGAAGTGGTTGACGAACGTCAGCCGCGAGATGGAGAAGGACGGCGTGAGGTTGATGTTGAAGCCGCCGTAGCCGTAGAGCATCGCCGGCCGCGAGCCGTCGCGCACAAAGTTCTTCTTGTGCACGATGAACATGGGCACGCGGGTGCCATCCTTGCTTACGTAGAACTCCTGCACGCTGACGTAGTCGGACGCGTCGAGATTGCCGACCTGCGTCCGGTGGAAGACGCTCTGCTTGACGACGTCGTCGCCGGCGAACTCCACCTTGTAGATCGTGTTCGGCGTGAGGAACGACGTGAAGCCGTAGAACATCTCGCTGTGCTCGCGCTTGCCCGACATGCCGCTGATCGTGCCCAGCTCCACGTCGAAGTCCATGATCTTCTCCCCCGTCTCCAGCTTGTGCAAGGACATGGCGCTCTGCAAAAGGTGGAAGTCGCATCGCATCCGGATCGCAATCATGCGCAACTATCGTACTTTCACATCGCGCAGGTAGCACAACACGAGCTTGTCGTTGTCGATGGGCCTCGCCCAGTCGAGCACATCGTGTGCATTCTCGGCGATCAGCGTCTGCCAGTTTTCCTTCGCCGGCATGTCGAAGTCGATCGTGATTATGCGATTGTTCTGCGCGTCCTTGTTTGTGTGGAAGAAGAACTTGCTGCCGTTGTTCGTCAGATACTACAACATACTCCAATGCAAGGCGTGCCAACAAGAATACATGCAACCTCACATCGTAATCAGCCTCCAGTTCTGTAACAACGGGGATGAGGTTTAGGATACCTTTCACTTCACCATCAAGCCTTGCAAAGTAAAGCAGATTGTTCTTGCAGCCTTTGATCACAGTCACCACTAGGTAGTTTCCACAATGGCTGACAGCCGAATGTCTGAAACAGAGGTTGAACTTGGATGTATTGATAGCTGGCTAGCTGGAAATGTTACATTCGCAGTTGTGGATCAGCAAACTCCACAACAACAAAATCTTCAGACTGGTCTGTACCCAGCCGGTGGTAGTACAGCTTGTGGTGCTCAATGGAGTCCGTCTCTGAGCCATCAGCCTTGCCCAGCTTTTCATTGTATGCTCCATAAAAGAAACCAATATTGTCATGCATCCATGACATTGAGCTGAACTTTACCTTCTTCAGTGTTTCTTTGTAATCTTCACCTGTCAACACAAATGCAGCATGCAAATAGCTGGAGGACTGAGCATGCATGCAAGCGTAATACCAGTGTCTGCATCACGAAACTTGATCTCCATCCAGTCTGAGCCACTCGCACTCAAGCCATATGCAAAGACTTTGCCATTCTTGGAGAACCTTGTGCCTGAGAGTGCAATAGTGCCATCTGCAGACAGGTCATTTGGGTTGAAGAAAACCTTTGCCTCCTCAGCATCCTCTCCAGCTTTCCACTGATAGACCACACTTTGGTTTTGTAGGCCAGTGTTCTTGTACTGATAGTATTTGTTGCCCTCTCGATAAGGTGGTGAGCACTTGGGGTAGTTCCACAGCTTAGTGACCTGCTCCTTAATGCGATCCTTGTACTCGTATGCATCGAGGAACGGCTTTGTAAGTTCATTCTGCGCATCGACAAACTGTTTCGTCTCTGAAGAGTCTGGATCTTCCAGCCACCGATAGGGTTCAGCTACCTACAAAGCAAAGTAAAGCCAGAGTATCTCTGTGCACGTGTTTCGGTCAAATTTCTTCTACCTTATTGCCATGGTAGTCTTCCACTAAATCTTCCCTTCTCGCCTCGGGATACTTGAACATTTTCTGGGTGTTTGGTGAGATCTGCACTGGTTTTGTACCAGAGGAATACCAATGCGATTTATTCTTCCTGAATTATCCCGTCAAATAATCAGTTAGTTAAGACGAAACGCACGGAAGTGTGTCCGCTTAAAAAGTTCATGAATACTCTGTGAGACGAGGGAGACGAGTGAGAAAAAAATGGACTTGGACGTATTTTTTTGAGGTTAGGACACTTAATTGCATATATAGGTATCTACACACGCTTAGATATTTGCACACAGTTTGACATCAATACTCACTCAAATTGGTGAATGAAACGCAAAAAGATATTGCGGCCGCTGCGTGCGATCGGACCTAACATTGTTCACCGACTAAGCCAAATTTGCGCACTGTTCGCGCAAATTAGTGCTTGAGTTAACAAATCTAACCTCGCATGTCAACGTCATAGAAGCAACCACAGAATACCTATTACCGCCGTCGCCGCCGACGACTGTGGAGGCGGCGGAGGAGGACCGCTGAGAATCTGTAACTGTATTAAATAATTTTTAATACATTAATAATTTTTCTAATTTCAATAATTGCTATCAATTTGTTTGTTTCTTTGTTTGTTGCTAATCATAAAAAAAACAAAGTTGTATTAATAAAGAAAAAGTCAAAAAAAAGTCAGTCTGGGAGTCAGAGTGTTGGTGTGAGCGAGAGCAGTCAGGAGAGAGTAAAGGGAATCGAATTGGAGTTTATTTCGTACAGAGATTTGTAAGGAAGGACGAGGCGTTTTTGGGAAATATATAAAAATAAAGAAAAACTAGTCGGGCGAAGTCGTTGGAAGTATTGTTATTCTTTCTGCCTTCTTCATTACTCACGGGCCACCACGGAGCGTTCTACCACAGGGCGAAGAGTTTAGGCACAAGAGTAGCTAATAGTCGGAGGGCTTTGATTTATTTCTAACACAAGTTACAATAAAATAGTATTAGGCTGAAATGCTGAATAGTGATCCTTCGATTTCGTACATACTTTTTGGCATTCTAGACTATATTCCGTGCGCAGAATCCGAATCTGTTGAAATTTTTGCTCGCTCTCTTATACTTTTGCCAAAAATCGCTTTTGGAAGTTCACTTTTTGCACTGCGTTTTATCATGTTTGGAGCGGTGATTCAAGCACGCGCGTGAAAATCTATAAGAATAATGTGAATTGAAAAAAAAAATCGTGAAGTATCAGGAATAATTAATTTTTCAGTGTCCTTAATATGTTTTGGCTAAATTAACTGATAGATTATTTGATTGAGAGCCGCTTTATTGCACAATGAGACAAACAAGTAATCAATCTTAATCAATGCGTTGGACATTACATTTAGCACATGGGTTCTATATTTTCTAACCTCTGCTATTTTTACACCGCTGTCATTGACATATACAGGGTCGCACATTATTCTAACACCCTCACTTATTAAATACAAAGAAACCTTGAATTTAATACATTAGGTTCTAAGACCCATCGCTTGAGAACAAAACATAGTTTTAATACTTCCAACAGATTTGGTCAGACTATCCGCGGCCATTTTATCGGTGGGAACGTAATGAAAGCTCATCTCGTTCGAGGAAAGTTTGTCTCTCATGAAATGGTGTCTCACATCAATGTGCTTAGTCCTGCCACGATATCCATTAGTGCGCAATAATGCTAATGCGCTTTGATTATCTGTTCCAATAGGTATTGCAGATTTGTCAAATTGGTCATCGACTTCAAGTTGTAGCTGTCTGAGCCACATCGCTTCTTGAACAGCAGCTGTGAGTGCCAAATATTCGGCCTCCGTTGTTGATAATGCTACCGTAGGCTGTAGTTTGCTGCTCCATGTAATAGCTGCACTGGATAGCTTGAAAACGTAGCCTGTGCATGATCGCCGGGTTGCAGTGTTTGATCCCCAATCGGCATCGGAGAATCCATGCAAGACATCGCTTTGCCCGCCTTTATACCACAATTTGTAGTTTATAGTTCCTTTCAGGTATCTCATGATGTGTTTAACAGCATTCCAGTGGTCTTTGGAGTAGCAGGTGTTATACCTGCTTACTTCGCTAACAGCGAAAGTTATATCCGGCCTTGTACCTTGTGATAGGTAAACTAAGCTGCCAACAGCTTCTTGGTATGGGAACTTTTCGGTAGAACCATCATTATTAGATGTGTCGTTCAATTTGGTATTGGGTTGCAGTGGTGTTTTCACAGCCTTGCAATCCATCATTCCAAACCTTTTTAATATCTGCTCGATATACGCAGATTGATCGATGCTTATAGCATCCTTGGTGTAGCCAATCTGTATCCCAAGGCAATTGGTGGCCTGCCCTAGGTCTTTCATCTTAAACTCTTTATTTAGATGACTCTTGATTTTGTCTTTGTCAATTCTGGATTTCCAAAAAATCAATATGTCATCAACATAAATACTTAGAATAAGAGTTTTATCCTTTGAGAAGTAAATACAAGGATCTAGTCTTGACCTGACTAATCCATACTGTCTAAGCGCGATGTCTAGTCTTGCGTTCCACTCTCGACCACTTTGTTTCAGGCCATAGATGGCTCGATTTAGACGACAGACTTTATTGGATCCATCCTTATATCCGTCGGGCTGTTCCATGAATATCTCTTCTTCGAGGTCGCCCTGAAGGAACGCGGTGACGGCATCCATTTGATCTATCTTCATGTTATTTTTCATGGCTAGGGCTATAAGATAACGAATTGATGCATATCTAACAATCGGCGAGTATGTTTCAGTGTAATCAATTCCGTATTTTTGGGAACACCCCTTCGCGACCAGTCTTGCCTTGAATTTGATCTCGTCTTCATTAGCACTTGCCTTTGTTTTAAATACCCATTTGCATTTTACTGGCTTGCGATCTCTGGGTAAGTCAACTAGGCTCCATGTTTTGTTGAATTTTAGAGAATCAATTTCTTCTTTCATAGCGCTTTCCCATTTATCCTTATCTTTGGAGTTCAGAGCGTCTAGATAAGTTTGTGGGTCTTCCCGGTCACTGTGGGAATTATATGTAACATATTCGTCAAATGATTTCGGTTTCGGCATACGCGTTGTACGTCTAGTTGGTTGTGGAGATACTTCAATATCAGGGAGATACTCATCTTCGTCGTTCTCTTCCAAATCCTCATCTATTTGGTCTTCACCGTTAACCTCTTGAACTGCATCGACATCCTCCATTTCGATGTGACTTGGTTGTGGTTCAGTTTCGTTATTATCCCTCACTGAATCCATATTCCCCTCAATAATTATATTTTGAGGTGTTACTTCCAAGAATTTTATGTCTCGACTGAAGATAATTTTGTTGTTGCTAGGGTTTAGGCATCTATAGCCTTTAACATCATCGGAGAATCCCATGAACAATAATTTAGATGACTTTTTGTCCCACTTGGAGCGACGTTCTTTGGGTATGAGCGCCATGACTTCACAACCAAACACCCTTAAGTTTTGTAATTGGACTTTCTTGCCAGTCCATACCTCTTCGGGTGGTATATCGTTTAAGGTCGAGTTGCAACATCGGTTTGTAATGTACGTAGCCATGTTGACCGCTTCGGCCCAATATTTCTTGTCAAGGCCGGCTTCGAAGAGCAGGCATCTTGCCTTTTCTTCGAGTGTACGATTCATACGTTCCGCGACGCCATTTTGCTGCGGAGTGTATGCTATGGTCTTCTGGTGTTGAATACCATTTTTTGTACATATTAAATCGATCTCCTTGCTACAGAACTCGGTACCGTTATCACTTCGTATGATTTTGATCTTTCGTTCCATTTGTGTTTCTACGAAAACTTTAAAGTCGCGAAGCTTTTGTGGTACTTCATCTCTTGTTTTCAGGAAGTACGTGAACACCTTCCGTGAATGGTCATCAATAAAGGTGAGGAAGTACTTGCATCCTCCAACTGACGGTGTATCCATCGGTCCGCAAACATCAGTATGAATGAGATCTAGGGGTTTCTTGGCTCTTGAAGTTGACTTCGGGAAAGGTGTACGTGTTTGCTTGCCTTGAGCGCACGTTATACAATTTCGAATACCTTCTGGTCCATCGATGAATGTTACGCCATCCACTGCGCCATTTTTCATCTTACATAGATCTGCATAGTTGATGTGGGCAAGTCTTCTATGCCATTGAAGAGCGTTGTTCGAGGGTCCATCAGTCGAAAGGCACGTTATAGTTTCGCTGGAAAATTTATAACATTCACCAATAGGTTTAACGTGTAAGAGAACGTTATCAAATTTATCATAGATCGTGCATCCCTTGGAGTTGAATGTAACTGTGTTACCCTTTGAAACTATCTGATATACTGATAACAGGTTTACAGTCAGTTCTGGCACATGTAAAACTTCTTTAGCTACCAGGCCATTCCCATTTATATCAATATTGATATCTCCTGCTTTGGCAACTGGTGCATAATTGCCATTAGCCATTGTCACTGTTTTAATTACAGTTGCTGTGGGTGTTAGAATCCAGTCATCTCTGGATGACATGTGTTTGTTTGCACCACTGTCAATATGCCATTCACTTGATTTAACTGTGCTTAATTGGTTTACCACTGCACTGTGGATTGTAGAAGTTAGCAGTGCATTTCTTGAAGTAATCTGATTCTTTTGAATCTTATTTCGACATACACTGGCATCATGTCCTTTCTTTTTACAAAAGGTACATTTAATCGTCCATTTTGGATTTGGGGTTTTATTCCTCTTCTGTCCAAAGAATGCAGTATTGCTTGGGCGACCTTGGTAGGAGTTGTCAAGTAACTTGGATTTAACAGCATGAGTATTAGTGGTGATGCCACTGCCTTCAAAACCCATGACTAGAGGTTTATAGTCCTCTGTCAGGCCAGCTAACATTATTGCACCAACTAGTTCATCATCTATCTTGACACCGACATTAGTAAGTTTGTTGGCAGTGCCAGTTACCTGACTTACATACTCAGTCATGCTTTCAGTGTTTTCAAGTCGAACATTAATCAGCTGTTTTATAAGCCCAATTTTGTGCACAGCACCTTTGCTGTTGAACATATTCTCAAGAATAGTCCACATTTGGTTTGCACTTTCAGCTTGTTCCACATGGACGTAGAGGGATTCATCAATGCTAAGGAGTATTCTACTTTTGGCCTTTTTGCACTTACCAGCATCTTCTTCGTTATTTGGTTCAATACATTTTTCGAAGTTGTTCAGCTCTAGCAATGCTTTAACTGCCATTGACCATGTGTGGTAGTTTTCCGATCCTTTGAGCTTGTTGATCCCTGCCCATGATTCGCCAACTGTGCCCATTTTCTGGGATGTTGTTCTTTCGCTTGATTTATGATTTACTTATTTTATGCGGTTCTGGGCCCATAACCTGATAGATTATTTGATTGAGAGCCGCTTTATTGCACAATGAGACAAACAAGTAATCAATCTTAATCAATGCGTTGG
>JAODFX010253748.1:0-12104 GCA_027580035.1 Dorylogaster longipes
GATGTGGCGGCGCGCTGCGCCGGCGAGCAGGCGACCATCGTCGACGTCCAGGTCGAGTGCCTCGGGCAGCTCACGCAGCACGTCCTCGGGCTGCACGCGCAGCCGTCGAACGCGGCGTCCAGCGCCGCGAAGCTCTTCCTCTGCCGCAACACGCTCCCGTGCCTGCTGGGATTGGCACGCGCCCTCGGACGCTTCTCGCTCGCTGATCCGCCGTACATCTGCAGGCTCTATCCAAGACCCGAACCGCCGATTGCGCAGCCGACGCCGCGTAAGCCCGCAATCACCACGATGTCGAAGCGCTGCCCCGTTTACCAACGCAGCTTCAGCGACTTCCGCAGCATCGTGCCGCTGCCTCCTTCACTACTCCTAGACGACCTCGTCGACGGTGGCGGCCGCAATCATCTTCTGCACAGTGGCGAACCGTCCTGCGATGCGACGACGTACTTCTTCACCAAATTCGGCTCAAGCTTCGACCAGTTCCAGAACCGGCGTGTGCGCACGATCCTCCTGAGCGTCGACCACTTGCAGGCGATCCTCGCGCTTGCCAAGCAGCTGCTCACCAAGGAGATGCTCGCGTTCATCGACGAGCAGGCGTGCGAGGTGTACTCGACGGGAAAGATCGTCACGTTCCCATACAAAACCTTCTCGGAGACGATCAACCTCGTCATGGTGACGCTGCTGCGCGAGTTGCTGCAGCCGCACGCCGACCTGCCGACGCCGTTCACGCGCGACGTGCAGGAGTTCGTCAAGGGGCTCTTCCTCAACGGGCAGACCGAGCTGCAGAGTCGCAACCACGACGCCAGCGAGCGCGAGGACCGCGAGAGCAACTATGCGCTCGTGAACAAGTTCAAGGTGAACGTGATGGCGAACGCCGCCTGCGTCGACCTCCTCGTCTGGGCGATCGGCGACGAGACCGGTGAGTGCTTCTCTCGCAATCACAAGCTGTCTCTGACTTACTTACTTTCCAGTCGACGCCGAGTACAATCTGAGCACACTCTCGCACGCGCTGACTATCATTTTAGGTGATCTTGTTTGCGTTTGTGCGTGTGCCGTGTGTGGTTTGCGCGTGGTAGCGTGCAGAATTGCCGCCGCAGCAGCAGTTGGTTAATGCGAGTTGTTGCTTTCCGCAGGTGCCGACAGCCTCTGCGGCCGGCTCTCGGAGAAGATCAACTCGACGCACGGACACAAGCTGGTGCTCGCGCACATGCCGCTGCTGATGGTGTGCCTCGAGGGGTTGGGCAAGCTGGCGCAAAAGTTCCCGAACATCGCGTCGACGTCGATCTACTGCCTGCGCGACTTTCTCATCACGCCGTCGCCGATCCTGCAGAAGCTGCACAAGCAGATCGCCGAGCGCAGCGAGAAGGAGGCGAAGCTGCTGACGGCGTCGCAGTCGGCGGCGGCGGCGGCGGCCGCACGCGATGGCTACAAGACGATCACGCCGGCGCAGACGGCCTTCGACCGGCTGCGCGACGCCGCCATCGAGAACCTCTGCCTCGCGCTCGACGCGGCGTTCGCCCTCGATCCGAACGTAGTGCGCGCGCTCGTCGCCTCCGTCTCGAATCGCATCTTCACCGCCGAGAAGGCGCACGGCGAGAGCTCGCTCATCTCGACGAACATCGTCTTCATGCTCGGCCACGTCGCCGTGAGCATGCGCGGCGTGCCGCGCACCACCGACACGATCCTGCAGTTCTTCCAGCAGCGCTTCTGCCGCGTGCCGTCGCCGCTCGACGGCCTCATCGTCGACCAGCTCGGCTGCATCGTGATCGCGCGCTGCGAGCAGCAGCACTACGAGACGATCATGAAGATGTTCACGATGATCACGGTCGAGAGCAGCAGCGCAACGTATAATGAAAGCGGCGCCGGCAGTGGTAGCGGAGCTGGGGTTGGTGGTAGCGTTAGTGGGATATGCGGCGGCGCGCTGGAGAAGGCGCAATACACGCATGTGTCGCGAGCTGTTATCAACGCGCTGGCGAATATCGCCGCGCAGATTGACGCCGACGCTCTCAACGGGCTGCTGGTCACACTGCTCGAGCTCTTCGTCTCGCTCGGGCTGGAGGGCAAGCGCGCGAGTGAGAAGTCACCGGGCGCGTCGAAAGCGTCCAGTTCAGCAGGTAATCTCGGCGTGCTTATCCCGGTGATTGCCGTGCTGCTGCGCCGCGTGCCCACAATCCGCGAGCCCAAACCGCGCTTGCACAAGCTCTTCCGCGATTTCTGGTTGTACTGCGTCATCATGGGCTTCACAGCAGCGGATAGTGGCCTCTGGCCGGCTGAGTGGTACGAGGGTGTGAAGGAGATCGCCGTGAAGACGCCAGCGCTCGTCTCCTCCAGCTCATCGAGTCGGTCTGAGATGCGTGGCTTGCAGTACACCTCCGCGGTGCGCAACGAAAGCGTTAGCCTCAGTGAGCTGCACGAGCTGCGTGCGCAGATCGTCGACCTCCTGCGCGGTTCCACCGACGTGTCGGCGCACGTCAACAAGCTCACCTTTGCCGAGTGCTCCTTCCTGCTGAGCGTCTACTGGGTGGAGACGCTGCGCATCGCCAACGCCGGCGAGCCCAGCCTGCAGATCATCGTCGTCGAGTACCTCAGCGACGCAGCGCTGCAGAAGGACAAGAACGGCATGTGGAACTGCGTGTCGTCCGTCGGCGAGAAGGTCTTCGACAAGTTCCTGCAGGTGATGCGCAACAAGCCCAAGGACGAGGCGCGCGAGACCGAGCTCGAGGAGCACGCGCAATTCCTGCTCGTCAACTTCAACCACCCGCAGAAGCAGATCCGACGCGTCGCCGACAAGTTTCTCTCGCTGCTCATCGACAAGTTCCCGCACCTGCTGTGGAACAAGCGCGTGCTATGGACGATGCTCGACATCCTGCAGGTGCTCTGCTACTCGCTGCAGCTCGACCCCAACCAGGAGAACCCCAACCTCGACGTGCCGAAGACGCCGTGGTCGATCCAGCTGATGGACACGCTCGAGGCGCGCGAGAGCATCGTCAAGGACTTTGCAGCGAACGCCGAGCGCGTGCTCAAGGAGGCGATGAAGTGGGAGCCGCACTGGACGCGCTCGCACATTCAGGAGTACATCAACTTCATGCAGAGCACGTGCGAAGGCGCACACGCCGGTCTGTCGCTTGCGCTCGAGTGTGTGCAGCAGCACGGCCCCAACAACCAGCAGTGCGTCAGCCTCACCGTCAGCATGCTCGATAAGCGCCCCAAGTGCGTCAAGAACGACGTCTCCAAGTTCGTAAGCTATCTGACGCTGCGCTCCAAGTACGCCGGCGAGCTGCATGGCTTGATGGCGTTCTACGGGCGGACGGATATCAGCGACATGGCCAGCAGGCTGCAAGCGAGCGTGTGGCAAGCGTGCAGCGACCGCGACGCCGACGCGCACCGGGAGGCGCTGTGGCGCGCGACGGCGCTACTCATCACGACGCCAGAGCTCGACCGAAAGCTGCTGCACTGCGTCGCCGCCAGCCAGGTGGAGTTCTTCACAGTGGAGGCGACGATAACAGCGGTCGCCTGCTGGCAGTGGCTGATCACGGCGCGCCAGGACATCGAGCTCCGCTTCCTGCAGGAAATGGTCAGTGCGTGGACGTACACAGTGCAGAAGCGCATGGGGCTGTTCTCAGTGCCACCCGCCGTCGAGGTATCGCCGCTCGCCTTCTCGGAGGGCAGCTGCCTCGAACCGCATCCGCCCTTTGTCAAACCGCACGCCGTCTGGGTGCAGTTCATCTGCGAGATGATCGAGACGGCCAAGTACAGTAGCTACGAGAAGGTCGAGATGCTTGCGACGCTCATCCACCGCTCGCTGGCGATGTGCGTGGGCGCGCCGACACCCTGCCAGACACGCGATGTCGCCGCCGTCGGCGTGCGTTTCCGCCTCCTGCACTGCGGCCTCTCGTTGCTGCAGGGCGACATCCTGCCCAAGAGCCTCGCGAAGAACGTGCTGCGCGAGCGAATCTACTGCAGCTGCTTGGATTACTTCTGCCGCCCGGTGCGCTGTCCCACGCAGAGCGTCTCCGAGCTACGCGACGACATCTGCACGCTGGTGCGCTTCTGGCAGACGATGCACTCGGACCGCAAGTACCTGAAGGCGAGCGATGTTGGCGATCTGGATCTGGACGCCTCGGCGACGGTCTGCAGCGGTGGCGGTGCCGTTCAAACGACGGACGCGACGTCCAAGCCGAACGAAATGCGCAACGCTGTTGGCCCGACGGGCTGGATCAACACGGTGCCCCTCCTCAACAGCACGACGACGCTCAGCAAGCGTTCGACGAAGAGCAAGCGCATTCCGCTGGTGGACAACGTCGTCAAGTGCTACCTCAAGAAGCGTAACCTCATCCTCGAGCTGCTCGCCGTCGAGATCGAGTTCTTCATCGTCTGGCACAATCCTGGCGGACGGGTTGAGCTGCACCTGCCTGGCGAGGACAACCTCGCCATGTGGAAGACGAAGACGATCACCGAGAAGCAGTGGCGCGACTACACGCGCCTCGCGTGGGACATCTCGCCGGTGCTCGCCGTCTACCTGCCGGAGCGGCTGCGCACCAACGACTCGATCGTCAGCGAGCTCAAGCACCAGATCATGCAGAACCCCGTCGCCGTCCAGCATATTCCCGAGGCGCTGCAGTACTTTGCGACGACGGACACCATCCTCTCGGACAGTCCCAAGCTCGTCTACATGCTGACGTGGGCGAAGTTGACGCCGATTCAGGTTCGCTTGCAACACGAGAAGAATTCACTCACTCTTTGCGCTGCTTTCCAGGCGTTGGCGTTCTTCTCCCGACAATTTCCGCCGCATCCCATCACGGCGCAATACGCGGTTAAAGCGTTAACGTCGTTCCCGAGTGATGCCGTACTCTTCTACATTCCTCAACTCGTCCAAGCACTACGTCACGATACGGTAAGTGAATACGATTTTCTGATAGAGTCTATATTTTCAATGGTAGAGAAACTTACTAATTTTAAGTAAATGCATGCATTGTGCAATCCGCAGATGGGCTACGTAACCGAGTACATCAAGTACGTCGCGCAAAAGTCGCAGATCGTCGCGCACCAGCTCATCTGGAACATGAAGACGAATATGTTCATAGACGAGGACATGCAGCACAAGGACGTCGTGCTGTACGACACGCTCGAGGCGCTCACGAACAGCATCATCGCGAACCTCTCCGGGCCGGCGAAGCAGTTCTACGAGCGCGAGTTCGACTTCTTCGAGAAGATCACGAACATCAGCGGCCAGATTCGGCCGTACCCGAAGGGCGCCGAGCGCAAGCGCGCCTGCCTCGACGCGCTCAGCCGCATCCAGGTGCAGCCGGGCTGCTACCTGCCGAGCAACCCAGAGGCGATGGTGCTCGACATCGACTACAAGAGCGGCACGCCGATGCAGAGCGCCGCCAAGGCGCCGTACCTCGCGCGCTTCAAGGTGCAGCGCTACGGCATCAATGAGCTGGAGACGATCGCCATGGGGTTCTCGCAGTCGCAGACGCAGACGTCCAATGACGTCGGTAGCGGCGGTAGGGACGGCACCGATATTCCTTCCACGAAGACCGACTCCTCGTCGCTAGCCAACGAGATGTGGCAGGCGGCCATCTTTAAGGTGGGCGACGACGTGCGGCAGGACATGCTGGCGCTGCAGGTGATCGGCATCTTCAAGAACGTATTCCAGACAGTCGGGCTGGACCTCTACCTCTTTCCATATCGCGTAGTCGCTACAGCGCCCGGGGTAAGAAACAAACTTGATCGGCTTTTGCTCGGAACAACATCGAAACGTAATACCCGTTTGCAGTGTGGCGTGATCGAGTGCGTGCCGAACGCAAAGTCGCGTGACCAGCTCGGCCGGCAGACCGATCTTGGCATGTACGAGTACTTCTTGACAAAGTACGGCGACGAAGGCTCCGCGGGCTTCCAGCTCGCGAGGCGCAATTTCATCATCTCGATGGCGGCGTACAGCGTCGTCGGCTTCCTGCTGCAGATCAAAGATCGCCACAATGGTAACATCATGCTCGACATCGACGGCCACATCATCCACATCGACTTCGGCTTCATGTTCGAGTCGTCGCCGGGCGGCAACCTTGGCTTCGAGCCGAACATCAAGCTCACCGAGGAGATGGTCACCATCATGGGTGGCAAGATTGAGGCGCCGCCCTTCCGCTGGTTCTGCGAGCTGTGCGTGCAGGCGTACCTCGCTGTGAGGTAAGCGAAAGCGTCTTGCGTTGTCTCGCCTCGTTACAATGCTTGCGATGCTCTTGCTTGCAGGCCGTATCGCGAGGCGATCGTCTCGCTCGTCTCGCTCATGCTCGACACCGGCCTACCGTGCTTCCGCGGCCAGACGATCAAACTGCTGCGTGCTCGATTCCAGCCCAACGTGAGCGAAAAGGACGCCGCCAACTACATGCTCAACATCATTCGCCACAGCTTCCTCAGCTTCCGTACGCGCACCTACGACATGATTCAGTACTATCAGAATCAGATACCATACTAAACACTTATTTGGAATGTACATTCACCATTGGTTAGTTGTACGATTAGCATTAATTGGTGATTGCATTTACTTACTATTGTTGGTTGCTGTACAAGATTGGTAGCGGCTTATTGTGCTAGTCACTAGGGAGTATGCATTCGAAATAAAATTTGGGTTGTGCGATTTGTTCGTGAGTGACCTTCACAAATATCATTGTAACGCAACCCGTATTTCTCACGCATGCAAGTTTGTGGAAGTGAGTGGTGAGGTGCAAAGGACACGGCATCGCCATAACCTCAATGCATCGCAACAAACGTCAAGCGCGAGGGCTAAGAAGGCTAAGAATATCCGCGTGCCGCGAGGATATGGCGAGAATGCGCGACGAGGCAACGGGGGCGCCGCGGCCGCGCTAAGAATAGCCGGCGATGCTCCTCGCCGGACGACCGCTGGCGGAACACCTCGGCACGCACTGGGAGCTCGCGCTCGCCTGGTGCACCGCGTGTCGGCAGCGCGTCCGCGATTACCTAACCGAGGCGCTGGAGCACATCGTGCTCTTCGCGCTTGCGTACGCGACCGCCTGCGTGCTGCTGTACGCGCTCATCGTGCGCTGGCGTGCGCTGCGCTTCCGACGCGATGTGCGCCCGCCGCGGCGCGTGCTCTTCGTCATCGCGCACCCCGACGACGAGACGATGTTCTTCGGGCCGACGGTGCTGCGCTTCACGCAGGACGCCGCCTGCAGCGTCTACCTGCTCTGCCTCTCGACGGGCACGAACTACGGCATGGGCAGGGTACGCAAGCGGGAGCTCTACGAAGCGTGCAAGGTGCTCGGCATCAAGGCGGAGTGCATCACCGTGCACTGCCACACGCGCCTCCCGGACGCGATGGACGCTCGCTGGCCGCCGGAGGTCGTCGCGCCGATCGTCTCGCGCCAGCTGGTGTCCCTCGACATCGACACGCTCATCACGTTCGACAAGCACGGCGTCAGCAGGCACCTCAACCACTGCAGCATATACTACGCGATCGCGCTGCTCAGCACTGAAAAGAAGTTACCAATGGGTCAGTAGTGCACACAATCTGCAGACAACGTACAGCTGCAATCAATGATTGCAAATGCCTTGCAGATTGTCAGGTCTACGTGCTGGAGACCATCAATGTGATCCGCAAGTACTGGCGAGTATTCGACATACCAATTTGTTACATTTTATCGAGTGTTAGGTAGGTGAAGAAGTGCATGCAAGCTGAACCAATGACCATCCACACACAAGCCGTTCCTCTGCTGTAGGTTTATCACGAACGCCAGCGACCGACGTCTGCTGCACAAAGCGATGACGCAGCACAAGTCGCAATTCGTCTGGTTCCGTCGGCGGTACACCTTCTTCTCGCGCTACCAGCTCATCAACACGCTGCAACGCATGGACGCCAGCGACATTCAGCTCGACTTGGAGATCGACGACTAACTGCTGAGTGTCGATCATCGGAGGCTTGGACTTTGCAATTTTCTAGTTACCACAATATAAACTGTACAAAAAGTGTACAAAACACGGTTTCTCATATTTTCTACTCTTTTCTATATTGTGTCTATGCATGTAGACGATGTCCAAAGATACATGCAATACAATTGCTTAGAATGCTAAGAGAGATCTCAATTACAACACGCGCAAAGTCAATGACGACATCTTCTCCACATGCACATTTACGTATCCCCAAAATACCTCTTCAAACATTTGGTTCATGTTTTCGATAACAATCTTTTTATAACAATCTTTACTTTTGTGCCAAATACGAATAAATATGTTGACATTGAAGTGGGTTTACTTACATACGAAGCCACCCCCTAGGTGAGATACCTATCAGCATAGTGGATAATTTCAAAGCCGACCTCCACCATGATTAGTACGATAATCATCCACTCGAGGCGGATGTGGTGCTTGTCGCTGAGATGCGAGCTGACGAGCTCGATCAGCTCGACGCAGTGGTTGATCTTCTCGTTGAGGACCTGGAGGAGAGGCATCGTCAGCGTGCTAAATGCGCCATTCGCCTCCTCTGCGTCTGCTTACGCGTGTGCGGCGCGCGATGCTAAAGTAGTTGAGCGTCTGCTGGTAGAGGTGCTCGAGGTGTTCGCGCTCCCAATAGAAGTCGGGGATGTCGAGCAGGTCGCTGCTGAGGTTGATCACGTGGCGCAGCGCAAACAGCTCGCCGTGTTTGCGCAGCACCTCCTCGCGCGACATCTGCAGCCGCCGGCCAAGCTTCAGGTCGTCGGTGACCGCCTCGATGCTCTCCACATAGCGCTGCAGCGACGCCTCCCAGATGCCCAGCTTCACCGAGAGCGCCATCGCGTTCGAGAACGTGTACTTGTCGAGGATCATGCGTTCGTTGTCGTCACGCGCGAGCACCACATCTCCACTCCCATCGAGCACTGATGACATGCTGCCAAACGAAACAAAGCAGATATCGTAATGCATATACCATAAATAGCTAAAAATTGAGTACTTATCAACTTGATGATATCCATAACTCATTGCCTCTGCCTCTTCATGCACAAGCATGTTGGAATACCTGTCCTGTTCGAACTTGCTGATAAACAAGAGCAGGTTGTGGCTTTCCAAATCAGTCATGTTCCACATTACCAAACTGCCTTCACGGAAGAAGAATACCTCTCTGGGCTCAGTGTCAACTTTGTATGATGCCACTGCATGCACGCAGTCTTTGTGATTGTCTATACTCCTAGGCTCATAGAGACCCTCATTCTTCAGACCTTTGACCAATGCCTCCAAGTTGTACTCCTCCGCAGTGGAGTATGCAAGAATGCTGTGCTTGCCAGGCCTGCCATATTCCTCCTCGAGCGGGCGTTTCTTGCGTATCGGGCGCCGCTTCAGCTGCAGTGCGGAGATATTTTCTTGGATTGCCGCCTTCACGTGCGTGTGTCGAAGTAGCGACGTCTTCACCGCTGGAGTAAGAATTTGCAGCGCGTTGAACTGCTGCAAAGTGCTCCTGGATATCGTCAATAATAATTTGGTGACTAAAAGCGGCATTGCCCCTCAACGCTTGCACTCGTTACGTCTAAGAACATGAAGAAAACGATTCAGAAACCAGTTTAACCGGCATCACACAACATGCGCAAAAACAAGGTAGAGTCCAGAAATTTAAGGTTAAACCATACATTGCAAAGCCATAAACTGCTTTCGATCGTGCACGTGATTTCTAATCGTTATAGGAACTCACAAGAGTTTGACCAATGAGGGTCACGAATCATTGCAATTCGTTATTCCTTTTTTCGTTTTACCAATAACGGTTACGAATCACGATCCAAAAGCAGCTGATGTGCAAGAAGTAATGAATAAAAGAAAAGCATTAAATTTTCAGAATGCTCTTTTTTACTCTTTAGTTTCTATTATTTGCCTTTCATGCGCTCTAGTTAAAATAATCTACTTCTTATATTGATAGTGTATGTTAAAGATTTCTATGTTTTTGTAACATCATAAAATTGAAACAGACTTTTTGACTACGTTTTACTCGTTTTTTCGACAAAATCACAATGAGAAGACGTTCAACGATCGTCAAAAGCTAAACACTAGACTAAAAAGACCACTTTCAAAGTAACCTAGAGTTTCGTAATTTAAACAACTGCAAACAGCCAGTGGTTTCATCGCTTGTTTCTGATTTGGCCACACTGTGTGCATCAGTAAATTACATTTGAAGAGTTAACAGCTCATTTAGACGAATAAATTCATTCGACGTGGTCGTTTCGTTTGCATTTAAAGCAACGAGTTGTTGAAGCATTCCAGCGAGCGAGAGAACGTCGTATTGAAAGCGAATAGTGCTTGAGAATACAACAGCGGAACAAACGATGGCTGCATTCATTTGTTCACCATTCTTGCACATCAATAAAAACAACGTTTAAAATGGCTACGCTTGTTATAACTCATACATTTTTCGTATGATTGGCACATTCATTCCACATGGATATTTGGTTGCTGGGCTGCTCTCCCTCGCACCACTCATAATTTGCGCGACGAAATTTTTACATGGGAGTTTCACCTCCCTGATTGGCACATTACTTGGCAATATGTTTTTCGTTCGATAAGCCACAGCAGGAAGTTTAGGAATAGTCTAGAGAATCGTAGCTTATACAGTAAGAAATTGAGAGAAAAACTCCACATTTCGCTTCATAAGGAAGTAAGAGAAAAGAAATTTGTGGCTTGGACCGCTTTCGATGTTTCGCAGATGTTTGAGGTAAGGTTAGGTTAGTAATGGGAGGTGGTGCGATTCGCGCAGTAGAACATCGCTCGGCCGTGAGTGCACGTGTCGACGTCTGCAAAGTCCCACCAGAGGAAGAGCGTGCCGAGTGCGGCGACGACGAGCCCGAAGACGAAGACGCCGAGTGCGGGAAGGTTGGGGCGCGCGAGGGGCGCGTCGGGGGTGAGCCGCAGGTAGACGGCGGCGGGCAGGAGGTACGCTAGCGGCACGGCGGCGAGTACGCCGTTGAGCTCGAGCACGACGCCGAGGCAGTCCGTCGCCATCGAAACGCAATACGATGCTCCGACGATCGCCAGCGTCGTCACGTAGTGCGCACGCTCCGAGACGCCATCGCCGCGCCATCGCAGCATATTCTGCGCGACCACCTCGCGACTCACGAAGCACTCGATCGGAAACGTGAGCAGGATCTGCACGCTGAAGAGGATGCGGCACACGTTCATCAGGTCGTCGTCGAGGCAGTAGTTCTCGAGCAGATCGCCTTGCACGAACGCGCCGAACGTCGCGTAGCCGGCGATGCCGAAGAGGAAGGCGACCACAGCGGACGTCCCAATCGACACGTGCGTCACTCGATCCCACTTCTTCTGCGACGCCTCGTCGATCGACGCGTACAGCAGGAACGTGTTGTGGTGGCACATGAATGCTGCATAACAAAATGGACGTCTCAAAACAACTTTTGTTTTCTGAGATTGTTTCGTGTCTCAATTGTCCGCAAACACATACTGAACGTACCAAAAGCCATGATCCCGATTGCGGGAATAACGTCCCAATTGGCAAATCGCCAATTATCTGAATGGCTGGGCCTGCAAGTATAGAGATTGCTGCGTCGGGGAGAATGGAT
Source organism: Dorylogaster longipes (assembly GCA_027580035.1). Lineage (NCBI taxonomy): Eukaryota > Metazoa > Arthropoda > Insecta > Coleoptera > Staphylinidae > Dorylogaster > Dorylogaster longipes. The sequence goes on from JAODFX010253748.1 coordinate 11,547, forward strand.
GGCGATCGGCCGGCCTTACCCGATCTGCTTCATGGGGCCGACGCGCACGAGCACGGCGAACATGATGAACGCGAGGCAGACGAGGCTGACGAAGGCGATCTTGGCGAGGCGAGCGACGTCGCGGTAGAGGCAGAGCGGCGTCGTGATGAGGAGCGTCGCGACGAACACGACGAGCTCGCGCCGCGCGACGAGGGCGTCCACAGCGCAGCCGGTGAGACGCACGATCACCTTCGTGACGGTGTCGCCGACGATCACGTTGTACGAGACCATCGCTGCAACGAGAGCGAGACGAGAGGAGGAGGCGGAGGAGAGGAGGATACGCAGCGTCGCGTGTTACCGATGAACGGATAGATGAACTGCAGGAGGCCAAGCAGAACGTAGCCGGCGCGTCCGAACGCCGCCTCCATGATGCCCTGGTACGTGTAGCGACTGCACAGGTGGCCGGCACGCACCATCAGGATGAGCGAGTAGTCGGTGACGACGGCGACGACGACGAGAAGGAGCACGCCGACTCCGACGCCGGCCTCGTGCAGCGCGTACGGTATGCCTGAGATGAGC
>JAODFX010254191.1:0-12088 GCA_027580035.1 Dorylogaster longipes
CGTCAATAATTAAATCAAAATTAGATGCAGCCTGAGTTTGATTAAAGTGAATGAAATGAGAAGCCACCAGGCTTGCAATTTCGGCAAACTTCAGTTCTTAAAGACAATCGAAGATGCGTACTCCTTATGGATCAGACGCATGTGCAAATTCACGTTCCAAATTACTTTTCGTAACTTTTCTCACAGACCTTTTTTTTATTGGGAGTTCTGCTACGATGCGTTGTATGTTTAGTTGTATAAGCTGTCCCTTTTTCAACTTTCAACCGTATTTCCTTCAATAATCTGTTGGGTACATTTTAACTTATTGCTCAACTTCTGCACACCTCCCCTTCGAGCATCTCGACGTTTTTGGTATAGTTAAGATTGTTGGCTGTCAATTTTTGCTGGTTGTTTCATCCACAATAGCTAAAGATGGCGATTGTTGATCGCTAACGTATCTTAACAACGTTAACAATTTCGTGTGGCTAGAAAGGAGGTGTAGAAGTTAAACGTGAAGTTCAAGTGTAGTTAACAGATTTTTAAGAACACATCGGTTTACTAATCCGGATCTACTAATTGCCAGTCCTATTCGGTGTTTCCTAGAGACTATGATTGTACGATGAACTATACAAATTTGATGAAGGCAATGTCACTTTTCACCCGACGCAAATTACTATTGATCGATAGCATGTAAGAACTTTAAACATTTCGAGGTTCTAGAAGAAGGGTGTAGAAGTTAAGTGATACTCATTGTCAGTCCTATTCGGAGCTTCCTAGAGATTATACGATAAACAATACAAATTTGATGGAACCAATGTCATTTTTTAAATCTCAATTGACCGCTAACATTCCGTAAGAATGCAAAAAAATCGAGGTTCTAGAAGGAAGGGTGTAGAAGTTAAACGATAAGTTCAAGTGTAGTTAACAGATTTTTAAGAAAACAACGGTTTATTGCTAGTTCTAATCGGAGCTTACCAGATACTTTGTAGTACCTTTTATTACAGCTTTAATTAAAGGAATTGCGCAAATATTCTACTGAATTGCATTCTAACTTAAAATTTAAACGCTGTCAGAAGTTGTGCCCCCCTGGGCTATTTTGATTTAATTATTGACGAAAAGAACATAAATATCAGCCATAATAAATAAAATTATGGCTCCGAAACAATTATTAGCAGTCTTCCGTTCAACTCTTTGAGGAAAGCGAAGAGTACCAAAGCTACACTTTAACTTAACACTCATCCTCTGCACTCCTTTCTAACACCTCTGATTTTAGCGTTGTTAAGATATGTTAGTTGTCAACTATGATTTGAAAAGGTTGGTTTAGTGCAATTATGAGGAGCTCTGAATAGCTTCAGATATCTTCAAGTAGATCCGGATGAGTTAACAGTGTTTTTTGTTAGCTACAATTGAATTTATCGCGCAACTTCTGCACCTCGGAATTTTAGCGTTGCTAAGATATGTTAGTTGTCAGCTATGATATGAAAAGTTTGGTTAAGTTCATTTAAGAATAGTTAAGTTACGGATTAGTTAGGACCAACTCAAAAGCTGAAAGGAAGAGTGCTATTTTCTCAGCGCAAAAGAAACTTGGATGACCACAGGGGATTTTAGCCCACTTTTCAAATCACACGGTTGACAACTAACATATCTTAACAACGCTACAAATTTCGTGCTGCTAGAAGAAGGGTGCTGAAGATGAGCTAACAGGTTCTTGAAAAAAACAGGTAATTCGCATCCGGATGTAGTCGGAGCTCGCAAAAGAGTTGAAAGAGGAAACCGAATGCGCAAATGGCAGGTTAGTGTGGATGGTTGGGATGGATCCCGGATATCCTCGTAGGCGACGATGTTGGTTGGGTCTGCAGGCGTGCGCCGCTGCCTTCAAATTTTGTCTGCGCGCTGGCGAGCGCTCTATCTTCTTGAAAGCGGTCCGCGACGCCATCGAGCCGTCAGCTTTAAGCGGCGTGCCCCGGCCGGCAGCGAGCAGCGAGCGCGTCGCGCCGCCACCGCCATCGTTGCTGCGCCGCTGCGCGCTGGCCGTCTTCTCGCTTTGGGGTCGCACCGTCGCGTCGGCGTTCGGTTCCTCCAGCGGCGCGCGGCTTCCACGCGCGTGCCGACGATGGCGTGCGCCGTGTGAGTGGAAAGCCCCCACACTGACTGCGCATTCGAATGCTCGTTGCGCCCTCCGCGTTACTGGATTATGGCCGCTCTACACATAAGCAGGCGCATCTACAGATGCAAATCACATATCGGCAGACGCAAGTGGTAGGTTTAAATGGATATTGAGATGGTAGCTATTTTACCGCTGTTATTTATTTAAGCTAAATTTCACAAATGTCGTCATGCTAGGGCAATCTTCGCAATAGAAACTCGGATATAGAATTAACCAAGTCCATTCTTCCTGTAACATTTGCTCTAACGAGAAGAATATTTAATAATCTTATACTCTAATTTAATTTGAAATATTATTTTATTCAAATTCTAATTTCACATTTTTGTATACCAGTATTCGTCATGCGATCCCAATAATTGTAACTTAACGTCTTAATGGCTTAACGAACCATTGCAATTCTTTACCCCTTCTTACCGGCACATGAAATCACTGCTTGCGTCTCAAATATCATTCCGAGAGATGTCTCCACATGGTATAGAAATCGAATATAACTGTAATTTGCAACCGGGTGTTTAATTTATGAGATTTTCCAGCGAAGTGACAATAAATGGTTCAGTGACGATATTTGGGATATTTATCCTATGTAGTACTTTTCATTACTACTGGAGTGTATATCGGCAAAAGGAATAATCAGCAACAGGAAAAGCCTGGTTTACACTGTATAGCTGAACTGTATAGCAAGGATAACTAAAGCAGGTGGCTAGATATAATATAAGTCTGCTATATTACGAACGTTTTAAGACTTTTTTCGTTGTATAGCTCTGCTACGTGTTTGTTTGTACTTCTTGCTGCTGCTGCTGCAGCAACAGTGATATTGTTTGCCAGAAATAAGTACAGTAGTCATCTGTTGAAAGATTTACATGAAGATGATGCAGTAGAAGATTTTGTCTTTTGGAATCAAATTTGATGAGTTTTAAAAAACTCTGAAGGATCACCAGTAGTAAATTTGAACCTTAAGTGAGCGAAATTCGGCAATAGGGAAGAAATAGGAATTTGCTTGGTTCACTTTTGATTAGAGGTTTCTCAATTGAACCGCGATGTATTTTTTCAAATACATCGGACATAAAGGAAATTGGTATAAACACCGCAATATAATGGCTAAAAACACAACAGTCAACTTGAGGGAGAGAGCTGCATACAGCTCTGCTACAGACAAATGACGCTTCTAGCTATGCTAGACATTTCCTTTAATGTTTATCGCAAGCTTCGGATCGCCCGTTTTCTGCTATGTTGCTCAAAATAAGAGTAATTTTTGTGAACTTGTAGCACAGCTACAGCAACACAGTGTAAACCGGGCTAAACAAGAGTGCTATCTCAATCGGTACTCAAATGAAACGGATGTATTGTCAGATGTGTGGACGGCCGCCTTTGATTGGGGCAAAAAAAAAAGTACAAGACAGCAATCGGATTCGCGGCAGAGGCATTGACGGATGACGTCTGCAAACGCATCTGCCGATGAGTAGAGGGGCCACTAAGTATACGCTATATAGTGCAGTAATAAGATGGGCATTATTAGCATGGCCCAAAAGGAAAGCGTCCGAAAGCCCGCTCTGGCGTTGTTGGTTTTCGGCTGGGCTTTTCGTCGGTATTCCGGGATTGCTGCTGCTGCTGCTGCGTGCGTGCGCACGCAGCACTTCTGCCCAGACGCGAATCGATTGTAATGGGTGTAATTCACGGAGCGGCAACAAAACGTGCGTTTGTTCGTAATTTCATAGCCCCGCTTTCGAGCGATTTCACCGTCGGTGCTGATGATGCTGGCGAGTGTGTTATTAAAAATGCGGAGGCGGCACTTCGCATTTAATGCAAATACACACACTTTGCCGCTGGCGCAGGTGGGATATTTATTATTCCGTATCATTTGCTTTTCGTTCCTTTCGAAACGCACATCCGAACACGGCCAATCATTTCAATATTCTAGCTTCACGCAGAGTGTGTGCTTCACGCGTTTGTTTTGTGGTTTGCCGCGGAATTTTATTCATATGGAATTCGACGCTAACATAGTGAAACGGTTCCGATAAGATAAAGTATCACGCAGTACGATGTGATAGCGATTTCGGGTAAGCGGGCTTTCATGGCATGATCACATCGAAGACGAAGATTTTGAGGAGGATGCAGACGTTGAGTGTGACGAAGACGGCCACGAATTCGGTGACGCCGGACAAATTGTTCAGCCAATTGCTGTAGTACGCAAAGGACGTGCGGCTGATGGCCACATGCGCATTGAGTCGCCCTCGATTGTCGCGTACGTTCACACACGGCAGCGAGTAGTTGCCGTAGATGTGCTGCGCTCGCCGGCGCATGATGAGCTGGTTGTAGCGTTGGCCGTAGCTGACCAGGCTGGTGTTGGAGAAGATCACCGTGTTGACCGACTCGTCGTCGTCGTCGAACGGGCGCTGGTTGTAGTAGACGAGGTTGAACGCCTCGCAGTCGGAGCAGAGGCTGTGCTGGTCGATGCTGCTCATGGAGACGGTCGTGCTGGCGACGGTGTCGAGCGGCCGTCCCAGCACCAGGTCGTCGGTGCCGTCGAGCGTTTGCTCCCCGGGGCAGCTGCGGAGGTCGCTCATCTCGGCGCAAGTGACCATGCTGTCCGCGAGCGAGTCGACGACGCTGGTGTTCTCGCTGCTGCCGGTGATCGTGTTCAGTCGGGTGCTGGACGTGCCGCGGTTGCGGAAGTACTCGTTGCTCTTGAGCGTGTTGTTGAGGTCGCGGCAGAAGACGCGATCCTTCGGCTGGTTGCAGAACTGCAGCAGGCTGTCCTGCAGGCTCTTCGAGAGCGTGGGGCCGTTGCGCGACCCTATCTCCGCTCCCGCCTGCGCTGTCGAGCTGTCCTCGTCGGTGTCGGGTTCGCTCTCCGGCTCTCTGAAAGCGAAGAGCAGCAGCGCGATGTCGTCGTTAGTCGGAGTGGCGATGTCTCTGGCTGCTTCGTTCGATAATACCTCAGCTGCTGGTCGTCTAGGGCTAGCAACGATCCGGGCAACTGATTCGAGGCATCACCCTCATCGCCGTGCATGTTGGAATGGACGGTTGCCATATATGAATGAACTCGCTCACTCGCACTATTGCCAGACGTTGAGTTAAGCGGTGCGCCCGAACAGCATCTCAATGCAATGCGAAATGCAATTTCAATTCGCCTCTACGCACAATTTGACGTCGGAAACGCGTGTATGCGTCAGGGAACGTTGTCGTTTTCTTCTGACAGTGGCGAAACGGTTGGCAATCGCGCTTGTGTCGCGGCCCTGTTGATTATTCTGATGCGCTTTTCTCGCTCTGGTTTTCAGCTGGATTGAAGTGCTAAGTGATGTTGGGCAGCCCCGCCGGGCCAGGGGGGCCCGCTCATAGGGGACTTTGGCCGGTGGCTCCGCCGTCGATACAGTCCGCCACGAACTTCACGCCAGATGGTAGGGTCTCCTTAATTACGCGATTAGCGCAACGCGACAGGTCGTCCTCATCGGAGTGTATCCGCTTCCCCTAGGGTTCTACTCGTTTCTGCCGGGCAGTCCAGCGTTCGGCAGTACCTTGTACTCGCACAGTTCGGCCATCGGACGACTGGCGACCGCCGCGATCCAGCCCACCACACCTGGCGCGGCATTCCATCCGGCTCATAAAGGTAGGGAAGTCATTTCGATCGCACTCAACAACAACAACAACAACAACAATATTCGATCCGTCGCCGTCGCTCGCAGTTTCAGAGTCGTTGTTCGCGTCGACCGGCTACACCTTCGGCGCGCCGACGCCGCCGCCCGGCTCGCCGTACTCCCCCGTGCCGGTCACGCACCTCGACGTCCTCGCCAAGGGCTTCAACTCGAACATCATCATCCAGCATCCCGAGTATCCGGTGGCGCCGGCGAAGAAGCTGCTCGGCGATGAGCTCGCCGGCGCGTGCTGCAGGAAGACGTGCTGCTCGTGCCTGCCGGCGAAAGCGAAGCTCGCTGGTGGTGCGCCTGCCTCCGGGTGCAGTCGCACGAACCCGGTGAACTGGAACCTGGTGGCGATCAAGAAGGAGCCGGGCGCGACACCCTGCCAGGTGGCCGAGGTCACCACCAGCGGCGGCTCGCCGAACATCAATGCGACCATCAAGGTGGAGGTGGCGTCGCCGACGCAGAAGACGCTATGCGTCCCGAATGCCTGCCGCGACCATCATCATCATCATCAGCAGCAACCGCCGCCGCTACCACCACCACCACCACCAACGACAGTGGTCGCTGGGAGCATCCCCGTCGGCATCGCGGTGGCGCGTCAGCGCAAGCACCAGGAGGTGATGGCGTCGCCAGCGCTTTCGCCGATGTCGCCGCTGTCGAGCGCGCACTCCGGCCTGCTGACGACGATCAGCGGCGCGCAGATCAAGAGCATGGCGCGCATCGCCGATCTGGGTGAGTGTGTGGAGGTGGCGAAGGAGGAGAAGACGAAGAATGCCGCACGCAAGGCACACATGTGGCTGAACGCGCGTGCGTTGCTCGTGTGCTTGTAGATGCCGCCGACATGGGTGCGTCCAGCGGAGCGGCGGGCGTTGTGGGAGGTGGTGCGCTTCTGCAGTGCCCCCCGGAGGAGCGCTCCGGCGGATTTGCGGGCTGGCCCGTAGGTGGTACGCACAGCTCCGCCTTGGCGACTCCTACGCTCTGGCAGTATCCCGGTAAGCGAGCGCGCGACCGAGCGTTTCTCGACACATTCTCTAATTTCGTGCCTCCTCTCTCTCGCCTTGCGCTCTCCGCCGTCCGTGCGCCGGTTTTATTTCATTTCGATGGCGTCCGCGTTCTCATTCACGCGCGCACGAGTCACGCTTACGCTGACTCGACGCCGCTTGCGAACATTCACTGCATATCGATTTTTTTCCTGTCAACGTGGAGAACAGCGTCGCTTTGGCGTCAACTGCACATTTAGCGCAACTTGCAAGACCTGGGCGGGAGTTGCGAGCCGATCTTTATCACTCGCTGGCTTCTATTTATTTATAAGCGTATGTTGCTATAAATACAAGCGCCGTGCGCCGATCTAATGTCGAACGGCATAGATATGCATGCCCTCTTCGCTCCCAATCGATGCGGCGAAGAACTCGATGATGATGCGCATTGTCCACTGCCTTGTTGGACGGAGGGCACGCATCGCACGCTAAGCATGCGTGCCTTCCGATCTCCCCATCCACCTACCACGTTAGCATTCGCGTCGCGCGCATAATACGAGTTGGAATTTTAGCACACTTGCCAATGGAACCGTTGGTGCCCATGCCAATGCCAATGCCTCCCGTGGGATTTCAACTCGTCCGCGATCATAACAGCGGCGGCTTGCTCCTCTTACCAACTACCGGCGTCGGTAAGTCAACTGGTCTATTTACGAATCGATCCCAAATTTAGGCGGGTCACTCCATTGCGCGCGCTTCGGCTGAGTGTGATTTTCCTCTGATGTGCATCCAAATAGAGCAAGTCCAGCAGGTCGTGTGGCCCAGTTACCACCAGCCCTCGTCGCACGTGCTGCTGCCGCCCACGCTGCCGCCGCCGCCGCTGCAGCTGCTGAGCTCGTCCTCCGACTACCTGCAGTCGAGTACGACGCTGCACCAGCAGACGCACAGCGCACGTCTGCTCGCCGTCACGACGGACAAGCGCAAGCTGCCGTTGCCGCTGCCGCTGCCGATTCCAACCACCACCTTCATCAAGATCGAGTCCGAGCTTAGCCAGAACAAGGCGCAGCAGACGGCGAGCTCGTTCGACAGCAGCGGCAGCACCGGCACCGTGTACACCGATCCGAGCATGGGCCCGCTGGTGACCACGCACGTGATTTACCAGCATCCGCCCAACTTGATCCTCTCGCAGAACGCGCCGCCCGCGCCCGAGATCCACCCGGCTGCCACGTGCCGGTCGCAGGCGACGTCGCCCGTCACCTGCCTCACGCCGCCGCCGGACAGCACGCCCGACGAGGAGTTGAGCGTGCAGGACGCCAGCAATCAGACCGAGGGGCCCGAATGCTGCGAGGCGCCGGACGACGACGCGCCGAAACTCTCCAGTAGCGTACCTGAACCAAGTATACAAGAGCAGTTGGTTGTTGCACCACCCAGCTTACCGGTAGCCAGCGCACCACCACAGCTCGCCGCTCACGAGCAAGAAGTGCCTGTCGCCGCCAAACGAGAACGGGTAGATGGGGACGCCGAACCGAAGTCGACGGCGCTGGCACTACCATCATCAAACACGCCGCCGGTAGCTATCAAGCTAGAAGCGACGCCACCAGCAAGCGGGTCAAGTGTAGCCGTTGCGGAAGATTCCAGCCCCGACCTAACCGGATTGCAGTTGCTATCAAATAGCATTGAGGAATTCGAAAATGCTCAAAAGATTGAATCGGGCCCGCGCGTCGCCGGCACGTCCTGCGCGAAAACGAGCGACGAAGTTCTCGAGCGCATCGCGCAAATGACGCTGGCTGATACGTCCGCTCGGGCCAAAGACGAATTGGGCGGACTGGATCTGCTCTGCGCGCTGGCCGAGCAGCGCATCCTGGAGGAAGTCAACTCGCAGGCCGCCACCAGCAGCCATCAGTTACTCGATCGCGTCAAGCACGAACCGCTGCCGCGGAAGGCCGAAAAGCACAAGCTGGAGTGCGACCACGATTTCGAGTACGAAACGAACGCGAAACATATGAACATTAGTGATATACAGAGTGATGACACGAAACGTGATAATAGTATTAAGTCATGTACATGTAGGGAGGATTCTTATCGCACGTACAAAACCAAAGAATCGGAGGAGGAGGCGAAGCGGTTTCTGGCGAGCAGGTCGCAGGCGAGCTGCTGCAACAGCGACTGGCCGTGCATGAACGCGATGGAGTTGGATATGCGAATGCGCTTGGCGGACCTCCAGCGCAAGTACAGGGAGAAGCAGCGCGAGTTGAGCAAGCTGCGACCCAAGCGGCCCGAGCAACAACGCGATCAGCACCGCGAGCGCTGCAGGTACAAGCGGAAGTCGCGCAAGAAGTCGATCACGTGCGACCGCGGCACACCGCCACCGCCGCCAGTGCCGCCGCTGCTGCCGCTGCCCTCGTCGATATCGTCGTCAACGCCGCCACCACCATCACCACCACCGCTGTCCAGGCCGCTCCTGCAGTTGAATAAGATTGATGTGCCGTCCATCGACCACGCTACCATCAACAACAATAACGTGTGCGCGGAGCTGCTGAAGCCAGCGAAGCTGAGCGCATATCGCAGCCAGGAGAGCATTACGACGTGTCCGATTCGGCGGCGCTGCTCGCAGGACGTGAGCGCTGACGCGGACGCCGACGCTCCTCGGTTGTATAAATCGTCCAAGAAGCGCAAGGTGGGACGCCCGAAGAAGCTTCTGTCCACTTCGGGCCTCCACTCCGGCACGGAAACGATCGTCGCGAAGAAGCTGAAAAAGGGCAGTCTGGTCGGCTACCTCTTGGCCGCCAAACAAAAACTCATTCAGAACAATTCGGTGTACTCGGATCCGCCGCGGTTTGTCGATGACGGCGATCGGGACGGAGGGGGCATCGAGTCGAAAGGCTGTACCGCGCATCCGTCTGCGGCAGATTGCGAGGTGGAGAAGAAAGCCGACCTGTCGGAACGTGCGGACGACGAAGCGGAGCGTGAAGAAATGGAAGCCAACGAGGCAGCAGCAAGCCCGATCACAGAGTCCTTCCAGGACGATAATCTCGCGATCGAATTACACCCGCAACCTTCGGAGGAGAAACATCCGTTGGACCTCGCTGACGACGATGACGACGACGACGTCGATCAATCTGCGGAGGTCGACTGTAGATGTCAGCTGAACACAGATCACCTGGAGCAACCGAAGTTACGGGTGCTCACCGCCATGGGTGGCCTCTTCTATGCCGGCCGACTGAACGCCGTGGAACCGCCAGATGTGTACTCCATCACTCTGGATGGTGAACGCGGCAATCGTCCACACATTATGTCCAGGGAGGAGATTCTCCGCGATGCCGTAAGTATTTGTTAAGCTTGGTTCGAGTGCCAGCAGTATTGCTGTATTGCCGCACCCGAATTACGCCTACACCAAATATCCGTAAATACGTTAAAAAGCTTGCGCCAAGTTAAAAAAAAAACATGTTTGATTCCATGTTTAGATTGTGGAAGTTTCACCTACGAATACGGAGGAGCTGCCGCCCGGGACGCGCTTGTGCGCCTACTGGAGCCAACAGTATCGATGCCTATACCCGGGCAGTGTAGCGGAGCCGGAAGGATCAGAGACCGTCGACCCGAAATTCGTCTCCGTCGAATTCGACGACGGCGACAGTGGCCGTATTGCCATCGAGGACATCCGCTTACTCCCCGTGGATTACCCCATCATCGAGTACGACCCCAATCCGCTGTTGAGCCTATCGAAGAAGCGCCGACGCACCTCCACCGTCGAGGAGCGCCGTGCACCGCCGCCGCAAGTGTGTCGCAAGTCGCCGACGCCGTCGCCGTCGCAGTTGCAGCGAACTGTCGCCAGGGAACTCCCGCAGGTGGAGCCGGCGCCGGCGCAGCCTGCCAAAAGCAAACGAGGCAAGCAGGACGTTAGCGGCAGCAGAGACCTGCAGTCGTACAAGGAGCGCCGACGACTGAAAAAGAAGAAGCGCAACAAGTTCAAGCAGAAGCTGCATGATGAGCGGAAAAAGCGCAAGAAGCATAAATACCCCGAGGACAACACTAAGCACCATAAGCACCACAAGAAGCATCACAAGCACAAGAAGCACCATCACAAGAAGAGCAGCGCGCACGACGGCAGCAGGAAAAGCCTGGTGGCCGATGTGCAATTAGAGGCGGTTGATGGGGATGTGGCGGCGGTGACGACGACGGTGGTAACAACGACGACGACGACGACGGAAGCGGTGGTCGTCGTAGAGCGTGAGGCAGCGGTTGCGGCGTGCTCCGTCACCGCTGTCACGCTGCCCACCGCTAACGCCGAGGTCACGTTGAACGACATCCTCGAGGCTCGCACGGAGAAGACGAAGAAGTTCCGCGATCGTCAGGAGTCGTGCGAGTCGCGAAGCAAGATGAGCGCGTTCTTGCCGGCACGTCAATTGTGGGGCTGGTCGGGGAAGGGGTACAAGCGTCCGCGCACGAAAGGCCGCTCCCGGAAGCAGTTTTATCGCGCTATTCAGCGCGGGAAGGAGACGATCCAGGTGAGTGCAATGAGTGCGCCTTCTGCGCGATGAGCGCGGTATTTTTATTATGGTGTTGTGTGCGTTAGGTCGGCGACTCCGCCGTCTTCCTCTCTACCGGGAGGCCGGACCGGCCCTACATCGGGAAGATCGAGGCGATGTGGGAGTCGTGCGGGACGATGGTCGTCAAAGTGAAGTGGTTTTATCATCCGGAGGAGACCGTGGGATGTCCGCCGAGGCTTAAATATCCGGTGCGACATTTACTGCGCGGACGCGCTCGCCCACGCGCCGAACGATAGTTTCTCATGCATTTGTTCGCAGGGTGCACTCTTCGAATCGCCGCACATGGACGAGAACGACGTGCAGACCATTTCGCACAAGTGCGAGGTGCTGCCGTTGCCTGACTACACTGGCAAGTTGGGCGATAATCCGAAGCGCTACGCGACGATTTACGACAACAACGATATCTACTATCTGGCCGGGCATTACGACCCGACGTCGACGACGCTAAAGATGGAAGCCGACATTCCCTTCGAACGAACTGACAATTGAATTGGCAAGGCGCATTCCTGCGAACTTTTTCTGGAGTCGCGTATTTAGTGATAATGGGCCAATTAACGACCGATTATCCCTACGTGTGGTGATTCATGGTGCTATGTATTCAGGAGCAGGAGCGTAGAAGAAAGAGGACGAGGCGGAAGAGGAGTTATGATTTCGGTTTTTAAGTTTTCTCGTAGGGCGCGTATCGCGGCATCTCACAGTTGAATCGTTGAATGGCAAGAGCAAAAGAGAGAAAGAGACGGATTTGTTTGTTTGTATTTATGCATGTACTTCGCTGATTTCTCG
>JAODFX010254302.1:0-12085 GCA_027580035.1 Dorylogaster longipes
TGAAATTACGAGTACATTGTTGTTAAAAACCAGCTAGTTAGGTAATAAAACAATTAAGGTAGGCCTTATTTGGGTCTTTTACCTTAATAGCTAAAGAGATTATATCTTATGTTATATGTATTTATAAATAAAAGTTAATGGTTTTTTTTTTCTCATTATTTTTATTATATTCTAATTTTCTTGTCTGTTTTTGTGTATAATGGACCACATTTTATCATCACTTTTCATTTCTTTGCATTTAGGTATTCGATTATAAAGTAAAAATAGGAAAAAGTAGCAAATTTTTAAACTTAAATTCTCACGTCCAATATCAGAAATTGCGACATTGCCATATCTATCTAAAATGCTTATTTCCGGCGAATATCTCCTCTAGTTTTTGAGATAATTCGACTTTAATGTCAAAATTTTATCCTTTACTTTTATCCGATATTCGACCTCAAAGTCGCAAAATTCGTAATGTTTATGATGAATGATTTCAACGTAGTGTCTCAAACTGAGAAAGAGTCTTAAATCGGTTTGACAATATCTCATATTTTCAAGAAGTTCTCTGCTTAAAAAGGCTTAATAAACTTTCTTACTGGTTTTTTTTTCACCCAAATCAAAAAACAAACAAGACCCACTCAAAATTTAACTTTAAAAACATGCTTTATTTTATTACCGTCCACTGAAAAAGCTTTTAACTATTTTATACATTCGCATTCCCATACGAACGATGTTAATCACATCAATTTCAATAGTTAAAAATTTTTGAAATCTAAAATTAAGAAGGCTAAAAATCTAGGAAAAATAATGACTATATATGACTATATAACTATATGATAAACATTATGTTAAAGTTTTAGAGCTCTTGAATATTGCATAATTTGGCTCTCAAACCACCATAAGCGTGATTTGCCATCGGGTTCTTATCGTAATGTATGTCTGTGCCAACCGACCGATCGACGCTAAGAAACCTAACACGTATTGCAGCTGAATGCAATCGTTTTCAGGTGAATCCAAATGACCCGCATGGGACATTTTATGATGCGGACATAAATTATGAGAGGGGGGCTGCGCTCGTTTGCGCAATTTGTGGCCGTGCGGTTGGGTTTGCCACACGTCTCGTTTTCGTTTTCGTTGTTTCTGCTTTCGGCTGAATGAAGGTTACAACCGCATTTAACCTCGCGTTCAATTACTAAGCTTAATGAAATCAGGACGTGAGCCTTATCAGTGTGCACATTTGTAGGAAAATACCAATGCGAAATCAAGTAGGAAACTTCCTCAAGGCTTTCCGTTTTGTTACGATTTCATGACATCAATGCATATTTAACTATTGTTTAATTACTACATTCAAGCTGACTTTTTCCCAACGATTCCAATTTAAATGAAACTCGGGATATTCAACGAACTCCGAAATGTTATTGTTTTGTATCTGTATGTTAGTCGCTGTCTGTAACTCGCTGGATTCTTGATATGTCTGATTCATAATCTGTGTTCTGCCAAATTGTCTCCTTTCGACATTGCAAAAATCTTGAAAACGGAAGATCATGGAGTAATGGAACTAATCAATAGAACATAAAAGGCAATTAACATTTATAAATTTCCAAGGAGTTCGTTGTGGTATATGCATTGCATGCTCAGATGTTTTATTTCGTGTCCTAAGTCCTGTGAAATTTAATGAACATTCAAGCTTTAACGTATGCAACCAATCTAACAAATGAAATTCAAAAAGAAAATTTGCTCATTTAACAGAACTACATTATTATCCAACCCTCAGAATCGGCGAATATAATTAAATGTGTTCAAATATATTATTTTATTATATTAGAATATATTGTAAAACAATTTACTAGTTTCGCATTTAACTTCACAGAATTGTTTAAATCCATTTGCTTTCCTTAACAACTAATATAGTACAAAAAATTTTACATTTTCGTTTCGTGTCGGCGAGGCAACTTAACTAAAATGGCACATTCATGTAGTTGTAATAGTAAAGTGAGTAGTAGTAAGTTAAGTAATAAGCATTAAGTATGATTGAATTCAATAAAATATTACGATTCAAATAAACAAACAACAAAAAAAAGCACAAGTTCGCTTCGGCTGTTTGGCTAGTTGTTGTTGATTTGTGCTGTCGCGTATTGCGCACTCTCGGTATCACATGCGCATCAGCAACAAGATGGCGTTCGGGCGGCCATTACATGACTGCCCGCTTCTAGCAGGAACACATTCGTTTTGTTTTGAACACAACAGGGTGTCATGCCTTCGAAAAATGACTGGACTTGCTTATGTACACGTTCATAACATTATTGCTGACTGATTCGTTGTGGTCGTAGGTCTGCGTCTTCATCGCCTCGGCTGCGAAAACAAAATGGCTGCGGGAGTTGATGTGGCTGGGCTATTTGGTTTATGCATGTTTGTGGATGTGGATGTTGGTACGTGGTGGTGGGTAGACGAAAGAGAACTACGTATTCTTAATGCACACTTGGCACCGACCGATGCGTTCGCGCACCGAACCAGCCTTGAGGGTCTGTCGCGTGGGTGCACGGAACTGCTCGCTTTCCTCGAGCGTCGCCAGCCAGTAGCTGTATTCGTTCGCGTAATACTGGCAGTGGCCGGCTGCGCCATTGCATTCGATGAACGGTGCCGTGCGGAAGTCTTCAAGGCATGAGCCGGGTGAGGCGAGTTCCTGACCACCTCCTTGAGCACCAGCAGCGGTGTGCTACGAAGACGGCAAATTAGCAAATACGACCAAGAAAGGACAACCACCCTTACCATCAAGAAACTGTAGCCTATCCAAAGCGTGCTCCAACCATCCGGACACTTTGGCACAAAGTTGGCCTGACTGTGAACGGCGATCACATTGGCAGGCGCTTCGCAAACCACACATCTGGAGATGTATTCTTTGATGGCAGTATCGGAGACTGGCATCATTGGCAGCGCGGCAGTGGTCGACAACCAATAACTCCTATCGTTGCGGCTGGCGTAGTTGCATACATTCTGGTAATCACAGAAGAGGTATGGCAATGTGGAGAATTTGCGTACACAGGAACCGGCTGAGCCCAGGTCCTGCGTATGTGCCCTTTCGTTGCCCTGGATGTACAACAACGAGTAACCCTCCCATAACATGGTATGACCGGGCTCGCAGCGAGGTACTGAGACATCTTGACTGTGTTTCACCAATAGTGTACCTGTGAGGTAGTCAGAAGTCTGTTGGCATGGTGCACCCGCGTCACCTTTGGGCCCTGGATAACCGGGCAAACCAGGAGCGCCAACTTCTCCGGAATAGCCGGTATCACCTTTTTGGCCAGTCAGACCAACCAGACCAACGATACCAGGTCGGCCAGGTGCGCCTTGTTCGCCTGGAAGGCCATCCAAACCCGGTGGCCCAGGTAACCCTGAGGCACCTGGTAGACCATCACGCCCCTTATCTCCTGGATAGCCACGATCACCTTTTGGTCCTGGCTGTGATGGCGGTGCTGAGTCACCCTTATCACCTTTCACACCAACTAAACCTGGCAAACCAGGTGGCCCATGCTCACCCCCAATGCCTTTAATCCCTGGCGGACCCATCGGACCTATTGGTCCGGGTGCACCATCCAATCCCCTGTTTCCTTTCGGACCGGGTATGCCGGCTACTCCTTGTATGCCAGTCGCGCCACGATCCCCCTTTTGACCGGGAGCGCCAAATAAACCAGGTGGACCACGGTCACCCTTCTCACCAATAAATCCAGGCGGCCCGTCAAATCCATTACGCCCGGGGAGACCTGACTCTCCTTTTCGGCCAGGAGAACCAACATGGCCAGCCTCGCCCTTCTCACCAGGCGGACCAGCACCACCAGCTCGGCCGGGTTGCCCTGGAGCGCCAGCTAAGCCGGCCAAACCTTTATCGCCTTTTTCACCGGGAGTACCTGGTATTCCTGCGCGGCCCATGTTCCCACTTATACCTGCTAAGCCTTTTTCTCCCTTCATTGTAAGGCCTGGTGCGCCCGGGGCACCTGCTAATCCAACTTCTCCCGGTGCGCCCGGACTGCCGGGGATGCCTGCGTTGCCTTTAGGCCCCGGATAACCAAAATCACCTTTGGGCCCAGGTGGACCACTAATTCCGACTAGACCAGCATTGCCTTTTTCTCCTTCTCTGCCAAAAAGTCCACTAGGCCCAGGTTCGCCTTTCTCACCTTTAACCGATTTAATAGGACCAGGCGGTCCACGATCACCACGTTCGCCAATCGGACCTGGTAATCCAACCATACCAGGTTGACCAAATGGTCCAGGCTCACCTTTAGGACCATCATATCCATCGAGGCCTCGATTACCTTTATCGCCCTTCTCACCTACGAAACCAGGCGCTCCTGGGAAACCTATCTCACCCTTCAATCCAGGTAGACCATCTTTTCCATCCATTCCAGGAAGGCCTGGTGGGCCTGAATGGCCCAATGCACCTTTTGGACCTGGCAGACCCATTAAGCCAATTTCACCTTTTTGTCCAAGAAGACCTGGCTGTCCATCTAAACCTGGTGCGCCTGGCGCGCCTCGCTCACCCTTTATACCTGCCAATGACAGACCAGGAACACCAGCATCACCCTTAATTCCGGCAATGCCATGCCTTCCAGGTGGGCCATCTGACCCTCGCATTCCTGGAAAACCAGGTTCGCCTTTTTGACCCTTTTCAGCTGCGGTGCCAGGATCGCCCCGCAAGCCAGGCAAACCATCTAACCCTCTGTCACCTTTAATTCCAGGCAAACCTCGAGCGCCAGTTGGCCCAGGCGGCCCACTTGGTCCGATTTCCCCTTTAACGCCAGGCAAGCCTACGAAACCAGGAGGACCAGGCTGACCCTTCATGCCGTATGGTCCAGGCAGACCCATTTCTCCCTTAGTTCCGTTTAAACCAGGATTACCTGGAAATCCAGGCTGGCCTGGTATGCCAGCTTGACCTTTAGGACCGACATAACCCTTTGCACCCGGTGCGCCCATTATGCCACTATCACCTTTCATGCCAGGTAATCCAGATAAACCAGGTCGTCCTTCGGGTCCTCTCAAGCCAGGTGCTCCACGCATTCCTTCTTGACCAGGTTTACCAGGTGATCCAGGTGTCCCCTGTGGTCCAACTAGGCCTGCATCACCTTTTTCTCCCGGAACGCCTTGTCGACCAGATAAGCCAGGCACTCCTGTATCACCTTTCTCTCCAATTGGACCTGGTATGCCCGGTGTGCCATGTGGTCCAGTTTTGCCAGGAAAACCATCTAAACCACGTTCACCCTTCTCGCCAAACGGACCTTCAGGGCCCCTTGGACCTATTCCAGGAATGCCTTGTTCACCCTTATCACCTGGCCGGCCCGGCATACCAGAAAACCCACGATCTCCATTTCTGCCAGGTTCTCCAGGAAAACCCATTTGGCCCACTTCGCCCTTGTCACCTCGTGGTCCTGGCAATCCCCTAGGGCCAGTAGGGCCAGATGGACCTATAGTACCGGGGTACCCGCGATCACCTGTGGCACCAATATCACCTTTGTCACCAGGGTATCCGGGATTTCCAGGGCTGCCGGGTTCGCCTTTTTCTCCACTTGGACCCCGGTCACCTTTATAACCTTGAGTAAATGCTTGTAAGCATTGGCCATCCGTACCCTTTATTCCTTTTCGTCCAGGTTCACCCTTGGAACCTTTATAACCGTTCAAACCAGGTCGACCCGATTCTCCTTTGATACTTAGGCCGGTTTCACCTTTCTGTCCAGGTCGGCCAGGTATTCCATCCTTACCGTCTTGGCCCGGGAAACCAGTTTGCCCAGCATCACCTCTCATGCCAGGTTGACCGGCTGGGCCAACCAATCCGGTCAGGCCAGGTATGCCTGGTTCTCCTTTAGCACCCTCAGGTCCTGGAAATCCACGTTCACCTTTGTCTCCTTTTGGTGCTTTTATTAGGCTTTCTGGAATATGACAATCTTCACCTCGCTGACCCTCAGATCCTGGCGTACCAGGAATGCCATCTTTGCCCTATGGTAAAATAAACCCTTTAGAAAATGGTTACACACATATTACTAATATTCTTACTGGAGGTCCTGGCAAACCGGTGGCACCTGGATTTCCGTCCGCACCTCGTTCACCTGGGAAGCCCACTCCTCCTGGTGGCCCTCTATCTCCCACCAGGCCAGGCATACCATCATGACCTCTTTCTCCTTTTGCTCCTTTCATACCAGGAAGACACTGATTGCATTTTCCGCCTGTCTCGCCTTTGGCTCCAGGAAACCCAGCTGCTCCATTATAACCAGGTCGTCCAGGTATACCTTGTTCGCCAGGCCAACCTCTATCTCCTGGAGTTCCTGGAATGCCTTCTAATGCGTCACCTGGTACGCCACGAGCACCAGGGTAACCTCGTTCACCCTTATGACCCTTATCACCATCCCGACCAGGAATTCCATCATTACCGCGGGCGCCCTAAAGTGAGAGAGAGAGAGAGAAAATGTTATATGTTTAAACAAAAATTTATTATCTATTATCTATTTATAATCGCCTACCATTATAGATAAACCTTTTTCGCCTGGATATCCTCGAAGACCTTGAGATCCAGCTGGGCCAGGAAAACCCGGTTGACCAGCGGTTCCAGGGAAGCCCATGTTACCTGCTTCGCCTTTATGACCTTTCTCACCAGGCAAACCTTCATGTCCAGGAGCGCCAGGTAATCCTGGCCCACCCGGTGGCCCAACCGGTCCTCTATCACCTGGAGCGCCATCAAATCCGTCCATTCCTTTCGGTCCAGCCACGCCCGGGTACCCACGTGGACCAGGCAGACCAGGCGGACCAGGTGTTCCAGTTCCACCGCCCGGAGGACCACGCGGACCACGAATTCCCATTGGACCAGGTGGTCCATCTAAACCAGGTTCACCTTTGAAACCAGGACGACCGGAAAGGCCAGGTATGCCATCATAACCGCGATCACCTTTTTGTCCCGCAGGACCAGGCGGCCCAGAAAAGCCATCACGGCCCTAAAAAGTAGCTAACACATAGTTACATATTGTAATACGCCAAATGTATCTATCTTACTCTTGATCCAGGTGCGCCTGGAAGACCTTTTTCTCCTTTCATTCCATGGCTACCGGGTGAACCTGCTAGTCCCTCAAAACCTGGTTCACCTTTTTGTCCTGTTTCGCCCTGATATCCCCGGTCACCCTTCATACCGGGCTGACCTTTTGGTCCAATCTTCTGTACTCCGGTACCTGCACTGTTTTGAATCTGGGAGCTACCTTTTTCACCACGTTGTCCTTTCATGCCCTTTTCACCTTTTGCGCCTTCATAACCAATTCCCATATTACCTTTCATACCTTGATCACCTTTAGGACCATAAGGACCCTAGAATCGATACAATTAATCCCTCTTTTCATTCTTCTAGTTCAATAGCTTACAGTGAGGCCAGATTCACCTTTTGGACCATGAGGACCACTTAAACCGGTTGGACCAGGAGGACCAGTGAGACCGGGCACACCACTACGTCCAGGCTCACCCTTCTGGCCTTTGAGTGTGATTTCGCAATGCGCCGCTTCCCCTTTCATACCCTTTATTCCCATCGGACCTGGAAGGCCGCGAGGACCCTGTTGCCCGGCTTCTCCAGGAATACCAGGTGCACCCTAAAATAGAGCTTTTATAAAATTGAATTCAAATTGGTTTTATGCACACTCACATCTGTTCCGTTACAGCCATCAATTCCAGGTGTGCCATGAGGACCTATCTGACCAGGAAGTCCGGGGACTCCAGCAATCCCCGTGAAGCCAGGAGCACCAGTTTTTCCACGTTCACCTTTGGGACCTCGTGGTCCGTAAGGGCCTGAATCACCTTTATCACCTTGCGGACCCATTATGCCTTCACCACCCGGAAATCCTCGTAGACCTTTTTCGCCAGGAATACCAGGCGCACCATCGCGACCCTACAAGCATGCATAGTCGAAAATTCCCTAAATCTTTCTCTAAATGAGGAATACCTGCGAGCCTTTTTGCGCAAAACATTTGGGCATGCACTTGTCTGACATGTTCCCTGTTAGATTACCAACGGGGGTAACATCATACAGAGCAAACTGTCCCCCACGCACCGAACCAACACGATCATGTCTGTAAGTTCCTTGGTTTTGTCCTCCATAACCACCATAGCCACTGTAAGAGGATCCCCCATACGAGGCATATCCGCCGCCTTGATAGTATCCTCCTCCTCGCGAGGAAGCTCGCTCTCTCGTATCTTGATCGGATGATCCATACCCGCCGCCATGGTAAGAATCATAAGATCCATTTTGGTGCCGTCGATAGCTTCCATCATAATTTTCTTGACTCGTCACCGTGTATGATGTACCCGATGGTCCATCACGCGTCCCACCATCTGTGTCGACACTATTTTCGTAATCCATCTCGGATTCCGTACGGCGATACAGCCCGGCGCGATTCTGCGGCGCTGGGTTAAACGGCCATGTTGGTGAATCCTGAGGACGATAAAACGCGATCGTAAACAACTTGCCAAATATGCTTCGACATCGTAAAGCCAACACATGAAATTGTTCCACACAGAGATGGTGGTTTCCAGTGAGAAAAAAGGGTTATCACCATGCGAAGGTCTCCGCGCATCTCTCGTCCGCTCACGCTTAGAAATGGAGCATCCTGTGCTTGATAACGTTTTCACACAAGCTGCTTATCGACATCCACTGCGACTGTTTCGGCAAAAAACATAAAATTGTTTGGTCTATCATCGAATAGCCATCTCTGCACAGGCGCTGCCAAACGCGGCTCACACCGGAAACCGTGAGAGCGCTAAACAAAGAACGAGAAGAGCAATAAATCACTAAATTTGGAGGCGAGGATGTCGCGCGTATTAGAGGGTAGGCACTCACGACATGACCAAACACGTGTTGATGGTTTTGAAGATGCCGATCGGGGCATGATAACCAGAAAGGGGCTTTGCAGTGGCAATGTAAACAACACGTTCCGCAAGCAGGCAGGAAAAAAACGTTTGAAGAGAGTCACTCCGGAAGAGAATATTACGTGGAGCTTAAGAAGCAAAATATTGACTTACCCCCGTGGCCAATGCAGATATCGTCAAAATGGACGCCACGAAACTGAAAATTCGAATAATTATAGTCATCTCATGATGAGTACTTAAATAGAGGATGTAATAAAAGAACTAGAAAGTTTGGACCATAAATGATTAGATGCGAGTTGGAAATGATTTATGAAGTGACTTAAGGCATCCAGTCATGCTGTGGAACGAGGGGTGGTAAATTTATGGATGTGACTTAATTCGGGTCCCTTCTGGGAGAGTTTTTATACTGAGGGTGGGCAAAGGTACGATGGTTGAGAGTTGAGAGTTGAGCTCTAGGAGCTTTCAGCAAGTGGCGTGAGTCATGACAACTCACCTGAGCATTCCGTGGACGCGCATCGCTCGCCGCCGCTTCCCCGAGCGCTCGGGGCCCACACGTTTCGTCGCGCACTCGCACGCAGAACTCGCCTTCGCGGACGATGCGGATGGCGAAGCAGACTCACCGGCTCGCTCTGCTCGAGGCGTCGTCGTCCGTCGCGGCCCGTACGCACACGCGAGACCGCGCGACTGAATGCGAAAGCTCGCCGCGCTGCGCCAGCGTCCGTCGGTGCGGCGTAGGAAAACGACTTAAGCTCGTCCGGCGCACGAAAGCGCCGCGCAGCGAAGAACTTGCCAAACTCGCTGTAACTTCGCAGCCGTGCGACCAAACAAGACGAAATTTTCGGGATTGCTTCTCCTGATTGAATACCACAACGGGGCATTGCCTGCCAACACCGTCGACGTGTATTACGCGCGTTTTTCGAGCTTCCTTCATCGAGTGATAGCGAAGTGGAATCGGTGGGGTGGGGATGGTCGATGTCGCTCGGCGATGGTTCACCAGCCACGCATCACCAGTACACCATGCCGCCGCGGACGGGATACTGCCGGTCGGGCATCCTCGCCGCGGCGTTGATTCTCTTCGTGTGCTTCAATCATGTTAACTCAAGGGTAAGTACATTCATTTATTCATTTCTTATACACTTTCATTTAATTCAGATAATGACTTAAGTGAAGATTTTTTCACAATCAAAAACACTCTGTATAAATAACGTTCTAACAAGTAGATGTAGGGTCAACTTTTGACTTAACAAATGCATTCATTTCGGTTTTGAAATGGTTATCAGTCGCCGCAAAATGCCGAGATTCATAAACCAAAATATATAATTGAGACGGTTATAATCACTAATCGCATATAATTAATGCATTCAATTTTTAATTAAAGAAATGAACTCGTAACCCTTGAATTCTAAAATTAAGCGCAACTAAGCGTTATCGCAATATTAAGGCGACAAAAACACTTAGATCATTTTTAATGCAAATGTAACGTTTAGGTTTTTTGTTGACTTTTTTGTCAGATGAAATTTTTTCGACGCTTGGAGGTGAATGAATTTATTTATACGCTTCGGAGGTATTCCGGTGTCGAGAATAAATGCGCCTTTAATTTAATTACGTAATTATACGCTCCCCGAAATCTAAATATTTACTGCGGGCGTTTTCGTGTGCGGCACTGCACGACCTCTCGCCGCCCAGCGCCATCAAAATGGCCCCTCATTTGCTCGCGGGCAAACGCTGCTTAAGTTCTTACTTATCCTCCACATCACTCATATCTCGCGTGCGCGCATGCCTTTCGAATCGGCGTTTGTCGAAATCACTCGAACGCACACCGAATTTCCGCCGTTTCCTAGTTGCTGGCAGTTAATTCGACGTAATTAGACTTGCGAGGAATATGTTTCGACTTCGGCTTGTCTTCCAAGCGATGAGAAGTCTGGCGAAACTCGAATGCTCGTAAAAGCAGTAATTTTAATTGAATGCTATTACCAACAACTATCAACAGACGTTATAACGCTTTCTGAGAATTGTGGAGCTTTATGGAAATTTTCGATTCATCGCGTTCCAAATTAGGATGTATTTCATTCAAGTTGCTTTAGAATTCAGGAACCTTTAAAGAATCGTCGAATGAAATTCTTAATATTGTTTTACGACAAAGAGGCTGCATCTGGTGAATGAGAATATCACAGTTGCTTTCATGTTTCGTTTGTTATTCTATCAAATGAAAGTCGTATAGAGATTCTTTTAAATTCAAATACATTTTGCATCTTTAACTAATAGTGATTTTTTGGGGTTAGTAATTTTAGATTTTGTTGATAAGATCATCCTGCTCTATCCTTTCTTAGTTAAAAATCCGTCATTAGCCATTAACTGCAAAGTATGAATGAATTTTTTTCGATTGAAATCCTAGCGATTTTTAGTAGTGAGTAATTAGTTGGTCATCGAAAGGTCGAAATTAATTTGTCGGTGTGATTTTGAGTGACACGATGTCGGAAAGGTGAACGCTCGTAGAAGCTCGGTTGGAGGAAGCGAGATCGCCGCGGCTATTTAAAAATACGTCCGTCGATGCACGATGTTTTTCGTCCGACAGGTTCCCGAGAGTCAAGAGCAAAAAGCAAAGCGACTCGCATGCCGAAACTGAAACCGAAACCGACACTCTCCGCCGCAGCAAGCGCACACTTTTCTTTTCGCTGACGAAACGCGCGCCGAATATATTTAGAGCGCGCTTTCGATGGTTTTCGGTAACAATGCCTCGCGCCGTTCGTGCGATTCCATTGATTCCTTCGGATGCGTCGCGCGCAAACCAGTCGTCAACGTGTGGGCAATGCGCGCTGGTATTTCCCACTTCCAGAAACGCAGCACGCGCATGTTCTGCATTGTCTCCGGAGCAGGCAGCTGGTGACTGAGAGCCCGCGTTGGTCGCGAAGAGGTGTCCCGCATTGCGAAACGTGTGCTCACTCTGAGGTTCACTGCTCGTTTCTTGCCCGCAAGACGTCGAACGTAAATCCAAGCGACGCAATCGACTTGTCCTACGGTCAGATGCCAACGACTGCAATGGAGTCCGAGTGCTTGTTCAAATTCAATGCATAGGATGGAAAGCGTTATTTCTTCCCAAATATATCGTTGGTTTTTCATTTGTTGTTATAGGTTTTAAGTAAAAGATAGAACAAATTAGGTGTGACGTCAGTACTCAAGATAGGTAAACCGTGGCATCGTCGCAAGTTAGGTGTTC
>JAODFX010254413.1:0-12077 GCA_027580035.1 Dorylogaster longipes
TTGGTTACATCTTTGAACCAATCTAAATAAGTTGTTCTCTTTTCTTCACTTGCTTCTTTGTATGTGAAAGTTTTTTTTTATAACTGAATCCCAGTTGCTTTAACCTTTTATGGATAGCACACGCACTTACATCAAAATTCTTACCTATTTCCGCCAAAGTATGATCAGGGTTACCTTCAACAAACGCTCTAGGTCTAACTTACCTTTCCTACCTAATCTTGGCATAGGCTCTAGGGTGCCTTGTTTTTTATACCTATTCCACCACTTACCAATAGCACTTTTGCTAACCTTAAATATTTTTGATACCTTTCCCAAGCTATTCCCTGCTGCCACATAATCTATTATTCTTGACCTTAGGTCTACGCTGTATGCTCTTGTTGACATTCTTTTTACATATACATTTTTAACAAAATTGTTCACATAATTAAAATACATACTTTTTGTATCTAATACAAGTTATTTTACTATATCAAGATAGGATAACCAACAAATTCTTCGCTCAAGAATTCTGCTGATTTTGGATCGTTATGTTCTAAAATATTGTTAGCAAGAGTAATGTGGTGGGTGTTGTGCGGTGCAGGCATTTTATGTGTATTCGGTAATGTGTCACTATATTGGGAGCAAAATATAATGTGTCCGTTATGTTCCCAATCAACAAATTCTTGCATTTTTTTATTTTCACTTATCTGTAGATTATCAAATATTATTATTCTCTTGACTCGATAAATAGCTCATTAATTCTTTTCGTACTAACATTATATCTTCTGATATTAGATTAGATTTAGCAATATTATTAATAGCTTTTGCTAGCTTTAGCAGTCCTTGATTAATATCTAAATTACAATCAATAAACCAAATAAGTGTATAATTATTTTGATGCTCATAAGAATACATCCTAGCAAGTTGGGTTTTTCCCATACCACTAGTGCCTATAACACTTGCTTGCCGATGTTTAATTAAGTTATTCTTGAGTAGATTTAATTGTTTGACATGATCGACAAAGTAAGTAGCTGGGCCCGGGCCCAGGACGACACAGAAAATGGCGACAGATTGTATGCAGTCAGGAAGTAATCAAATAATCAAAAATCAATGAAATAATCAAAATGTATTTTTATGTTTCACGTACCCCACTAATTCAGCCCGTTCATATATGCAAATATATGTACGGGCTAAAATATTGCAAGATAATTGCGGACTTTAGCACCTGTTGCACCACAATAAGGAAATAAAAACTGGACAGGTGGTAGAGTCGGACAGGCGACAACACTTATTTCGGCTCGTAAAAATACAACTTTATTCTTTCTATTTTAGTGCAGTCGCTCTCTATTTCTATATAGACAGTACGTCAAACTTAAAAGTACAATAAGTAGTAGCGCGCATATAATTGATAGAATATATAAGGTTATGTTGTCGATTTCTAGAGGAGAGTTGATTTGCATGTATTCCTTCGTGCTCATGGTTGCTGTGGCAACGTATTCCCACTTGGAGTAATAATCCCTTTCTTCCAGTCGAACATAGCGAATTTTGAATGCTATGAGCTTTTGTAGAGCATGTTTGCGAGGCTTAATCTTGCAGAATTGTTGCTCAATTTCCATACTACGCCAACCGCCAGGCCACGTATCGTTTAAGCTCCCATCATAGTCTATGAGAATATCACAATTCTTCGTACCTTCCGGATAGCTAACGAACAAGGTCGAATTGCACAATGTTGCCGCAATGACTATTAGCTTTTGTAGCCGCATCTCGCCCAATGTTCACACTCAGAATGATGCGTACGAATTAATATATTCGTTTATATACGTGGAAAGCTGGATAAATTTGTTGGTACATTTATTTTAGCACCAACTATTTCATTTATTGCATTAATGCATTTGATTATGGCCGCAAGCATGATGGAATTTTCACCCATGTACGACCATATGTTATGGATCTCGGTTTTTAACTTGTCAACCGCCGCATCATCAAATTCGCGCTTAACGTGCGACGCGGCGGAAACCTGTACTTGTCAGCCTATGGAAGCGTTTATGTTGGCAGTACGCTACTATAGTCAAGCAGCGAGTAGAGAAGCGAGAACTCTAGCGGACGTTTTCGTCGCTTTTATCGTTGGTCGCTCGTTGCTTGCGTACGGCTAGCTGACTCAACTTCGGTGATGTTACGACGTCGCGCGCTGCTATGGGCTGCTCCGTCTCAGCGTTCTCACTATAGCATTACTCCAACTTAAACGCTACTCGCGCGCAGTGCCGCTACTCACTATTACTCGTTGCTAGTATCAGCTCGCTGCTCGTATCGTCGCTAGTGTCGTTGCTCTAATTTAAACGCACCCTTAGAATCTTGTATACCCGATGAAACGTTACGCCTGTGGACAAGAAGAAGGATTGACCTTGACAGCTTCGGCTCGAGAGACAATCTGACACCGGTAGAAACTCGGTTATTTCTCCGATTTGCTACAGTTCATAAAGATCGAGATTGAGGGCGAGCAGCGCTTTTCTTTGGCTAGAGAACGTTTCTTCATGGCAGTGAGAAGGTCGAGCGCACGGGGGGCCTACAACCGCAGTTTTTGGCAACGATGGTGAGAAATGACTTTTTTCTGCGCAGCATTCGTCGAGAGAATGTAAGTGGGCCGCGAAGCTAGGCATCGCAGAGCGCCGGCATAAGGTCCGAGAAAACGGTTCGTGCTTAACATGTTTAAGGAAAGGTCATTCGCAGGGGTTCTGTCGCGCGGAGCTGAAGTGCAAGTATTGTAGCGAAGCACACGCGTCCACTGTGTGCGAACATAACGACAAGCCTGCCACTCTCGCAGTGAGGACGTTGTCCAATGAGTGCTCACCTGACGTATTTTTTTAAACCGTGCGAGTGCTTGCGTCTGGAAAGGCGAGTAGACGACAGGTCAGAGTAATTTTCTTCAGTGGCTCGCATCGCTTATATATTTTAAACAATGTCCCAAATTAATAAGATTTAGAGAAGAGCCATGCTGAATCCCTCTCCCATGCGTTGTTTGGTGGAGTAGTTACATCTGAGTGAACGAATGACGTGGGTTGGGTACAGCTCGAAAATGGTACATACGCGTAGAATAGAATGCAAGTTTTGAGCCAAGACGCAATCACGCACGATATGGTAAACGTGCGTCAGGGCCCCTGGATGGACGAGTTGTGTGCGGCGGACATCCAACTGTCCGATGTCGGCGTCGCGAGGCCAATTGATTTAATTATCGGAGCTGACGTGATGGGCAAGCTACAAACAGGACGGCAGCATCAATTAAGAAGCGGACTAGTGGCGATGGAGACGAGGTTACGATAGACGCTGATGTGTAAAGCGCCGAAAACGTCACTATTCGGCTCTATTCAACGACTCGACTGTAGCCAAATTACAGGAGCTCGACGTTCTTGGAGTGGAAGATCCAAAGCAGCTCGCGTCAAGATCGGAGGCTGCAGTAGCGGCAAAGGAGATGTTTACAGAGACGGTTAGGATTGACGTTACAGGTCGTTACGAAGTTCGGCTACCGTGGCTCGACGACCGCCCGCCTCTACCGACAAATCGTGAACTCGCATTGAAAAGAACGTTGGCAACCGAGCAAAAGTTGCGCAAATCTGGGCTTTTCTTTACGTATCGTGAGATTTTCGAAGAGTGGCGACGCGAGGGCATCATTGAACTGGCTCCAGAGCCCTCAGAGTATTTGCAACTACCTACCACATCGTCCGGTCGTAAAGAATGAAAGCAAAACTACCAAGGTGCGACCGGTGTTCGATGCATCTGCGAAGTCGAAGGGGAGCCCCTCGCTGAATGATTGTTTAGAGAAAGGTTTGAATTTAGTAGAATTTATACCAACAATATTACTTCGATTCAGACTGAAGGAGGTAGGGATTATGGCTGATATTCGGAAGGCTTTCCTTCAAATCTCTTTGCACCCCAACGACCGTGACGCATTAAGATTTTTGTGGCTAGACAAAAACGGCAAAATCATCGAATACCGGCACAGAAGGGTAGTGTTTGGTGTTAATTGCAGTCCTTTTCTGCTCGGAGCTACGATCGATCATCACCTGCAAGTCTGTGAGAAAGAGCTTGAAGCAGGGAGTCCAGACTACTCTGAGAACACCATAAAAGAACTACGACAATCGTTTTATGTCGACAATTGTGTGACGAGCGTAGATAGTGAACAGGAGGCGGATGTGTTTGAAGCCGAAGCGCAGTTGGCCATGGCGCAGGGACGGTTTGAGTTGACAGGGTGGGAGCGCAGTGGAGAATTGGGCGACGAGGCGGAAGCGCCTGTCCTTGGCCTAACGTGGGCAAAGGATTCTGACGGATTGCAACTAAACGCGAAGTGCTTGGAGAAACCCGCCGAGACAGTCATTACAAAGAGGCTAATTTTGGCTACAGCACAGAGTGTATTTGACCCGCTCGGACTCGTGTGCCCCGTGCTACTCGCGCCGAAGCTGATGCTGCAGGAACTGTGGCAGTTGGAAGGAGTGGGATGGGACACAGAGCTTGATGGAACGGTGCGTAGTGAGTTTAAGCGGTGGCGCGAAGAAGTTAGACAATTGGCCAATGTACGAATACCGCGCTGGCTTCATGGTGGTCCGGACGTAAAATATGGCATGCATATCTTTTGCGATGCGAGCAAAGCAGCATATGCGGCAGCGGCGTATTTGCGAGTCGAAAGCTCCCATCATGTATACGTAAACTTGCTGATGGCGAAAGCACGAGTGGCGCCGTTGAAGAAATTAAGTATTCCGCGTCTTGAACTGATGGCAGCAAGTATTGCAAGTCGGTTGTACACTACAGTAAGTCAGGCTCTGAGGGTACAAGCTGACGTACACTTTTGGAGCGATTCGATGACCGTCATCGCGTGGATCCAACGGAGCGAGACATGGGCACCGTTTGTTGGAAATCGCGTGAAAGAAATACGAAGGTTGACAGATCCTACTTCTTGGCGGCATGTGCCAGGCAACAACAATCCGGCTGATCTACCTTCACGAGGATGTACAGCGTCGCAGCTTTTGGCATCCAGATGGTGGGAGGGCCCGGCTTGGCTTCGAGAAGATTCGCGACGATGGCCATCCACGACTGAGACCGCGGACGAAGAGGCAATAGCAGTAGAAAGGAAGAAGGGCATCGTGCACACCGTATTGAACGACAGTGCCAGTGATGTATTTCGTCTGACCCTCTACTCTGAGTTTTGTAGGTGTGTACGTGCGATGGCTTTGGTGTTGCGCTTTGTGCGCAATTGTCGCGAACCGGTCAATAAGCGAACTGGATGGTTGACTGGTCATGAGCGAAGTCTTGCCGAAAAGCATATTTGGCGGCATGTACAGGCTGAAGTTTTTCGAGGCATCCAAGACGAAAGATTACGTCCATTGACCCCTTTCTTAGATCAGGAAGGGTTGATTAGATTGGAGTCGAGAGTGAGCAACCGGACCGACACGCAAGACTTCAGGTATCCAATCGTATTGCCTGGAAAACATGTCTTAGTCGAGAGCATGCTGCGGGAGCTCCATGTGAAGATGTTGCATGTCGGCACTTCCGGATTGCTTAGTGCGTCGCGAGAGCATTTTTGGATTTTGGGTGGACGACGTACAATCAGGTCAGTTGTGCAAAAGTGCATGATATGCCGACGGTATTCAAGCGGACCCTTGGAGACGCGCGTGG
Source organism: Dorylogaster longipes (assembly GCA_027580035.1). Taxonomy (NCBI): domain Eukaryota; kingdom Metazoa; phylum Arthropoda; class Insecta; order Coleoptera; family Staphylinidae; genus Dorylogaster; species Dorylogaster longipes. The sequence goes on from JAODFX010254413.1 coordinate 5,644, forward strand.
TACCTTTGCCGAGCAACCGAGTGTGTGACGTTGCGCCGTTTCAAATAATCGGTGTAGATTTTGCCGGGCCGCTCGGGGTGAAGGGAGGAGGCAAAGCCTACGTGTGCCTCTTCACTTGTGCAGTCTACCGAGCAGTACACCTGGAGGTGACCGGTTCGCTCAGCAGTGCAGGATTCGTGCAGGTATTGCGTCGTTTTATTGCGCGACGCGGGCGGCCGAATAAAATCTATAGTGACAATGGCAGAAACTTCCGAGGTGTGGCCAACCTCTTTAAAGGACTGGACTGGAAGCGCTTGTGTGAATACGCGTTTGCTGAACGCATAGAGTGGCTCTTCAATCCTCCGACCGCAGCGTGGTGGGGCGGCTTCTGGGAGAGGTTGATTGGTCTGATGAAGCGCCTTCTACGGAGAAGTCTGGGCAAGGCATTGCTTACGTTCGAGGAGCTGCAGACGGTAGTGTGCGATTGCGAGGCAGTACTGAATAACCGTCCCATCACCTACGTCTCTGATGACCCGTCTGATCTTGTCGCACTCACTCCGGCTATGTTTTTGTGCGACTGGCGTTTGGACCTGGTACCCGAATGCGACGTGTTGGATGCGCGCTTCTTAGGCAATCGAAGCAAACACGGGCAGCGGGTGCGAGACTCTTTGCGAAATCGTTTTCGAGGAGAGTATTTGGGTCAACTACGCTCTTTCCAACCGAAGAGGTGCAGCGGGCAGCTTCGCGTCGGCGAATTGGTGCTACTGGCTGATGAAAACAAGAAACGCGTCGAATGGCTGCTCGGTCGTGTCATCGAGATCACCAATGGCGCGGATAGGGTCGCGCGCATCGCCCGCGTGCGGACCAGTAAGGGCATTTATCTTCGGCCGGTGAAAAAGATTCACCCATTGGAATGCGGCAATGAGAATGACTCAACAAGTGAACCTGTGGTGCGTGACGATGTGGGAGATAGTCTCAGAACACGGTACGGAAGGGTGTCGCGTCAACCAGAGCGTTTGTAACTTAAGGATTTGTTTTGTCAAATTTGGTTAAGTGCGCAAGCCGGCTATCATTTTTTAAGGCACTTTATTGTATGCGGCGTGCCTTAGGTGGGAGTATGTTGTGAGCCGGCTTTGACAAATTGTTTTAAGATTTGTTTATTTCTCCAGTTTGTGATTAATTTAGGATGCCATGACAAATGTTTTTAAAGTAACGCATTTTGTTGAATAAAGTCAGTCACCCGATAGAACCCAACAAGGCACGACTTGTAATTTAACATCTTTTTCGCACATTGCAAGAGAGCGGGTAGCTTTCGTCCTAAAGAATCTTATTGTTGTTGACACCGCGGGGCAGGAAGATCGCCAATCGTAATTTAACATCCACGAACCGGGCCGTGGTTCACGACAGTATCGATACTACAACTGAATTGACTATTCAGAAATTAATGCGTCGCGATCTACATGGTCAAATAAGCGTTGGTGCAAATCAGAATGATAGAAAAAATATTGCTATTGCATTTATGCTGTATATATTGAATTTAACTGAGAGAGTTCCCAAAGGGTGTATAAAGAATGTGTTGCAGAAGAATTTCCTCACGCGTTACTTTGCAAAATTAAAATCTGTTTGCTACTGTAATGTGGTATTTTAAAAGAAGTTCGGAGATTGATTGGACGCGGAATTAATATTTTCTGCAACATTTTCCACTCCATCAAACAAAACCTTCCGAGAAAATCGCAAAAATTATTTTAACAATTATTTTTAAATATTACTTCTATTATTTTTATTTACTAGAAATTACCCTAAATGCTTTATGGTGATTAGTAATTAACAAAACCGGGTAATCTTAGGGCAAGATAGCTAACTGAGTATTTAATTTTTTTTATACTAACGTAGAAATTATTTTAACAATGGCTTTCTACTTTTCTTTAAATACTAAAACTTCCAATTAAAGTTGGAACACTAAAAACGTACGACTAAATAAATGTTACAACATACAAAATTTTCGCTAAACCCTAATAGAAATAATAATTGAATAATCCTTCGTTTATTTTTAAAATTTCACCGAAAAAGATGCATTCGTTTAGAAATTACAGGTGCGTGGCCGTTTTTTTTTTCAAAAAAGCAACACTGCGCCGTCGGGTTGCTATCTAACTCGATAGGCTGTAGGCAGGGAGGCAGGCAGGCAGTCAGCGAGCGACCGGATGTATTGTCAGCAAAATATAAGATTACGCCGTCGCCGCCGCCGTCGCGTGGCTATCTCGATAGGCTCAGGTTTTATACTATTAAACGCGCGCGTTGGGTGTAGGCCAGGGTTGCCAGACGTTCAGAGAGAAAATACCGTACATTGGCACTCAAAATTTCCGTATTTGGTACTTAATTTCCGTACATTTTAATTAATTGTATATAGTCAATCAAAAGAAAATTCGAAGTGTATATTAAAAAATAAACAAACAAAAAATAAATGTAAGAAAAACAAAACATGTTTTTTTTATTCATCTTCCATAAAATAGAAGTCATCATCCTCAGATGCCTCTATAGGTAAATCTTTCATTTCTTTACGATATAAGTTCCTCATTCTTGACAACATGTCCTTATTGGGCGCAAATTTGACGCAACCACCGGATTTTGTAACACAGTCTTTTGCAAGCAAACATCCGTTGATTGTTGATGTAATCAATCTATTGCGAGATTTCGTTTTAATATTATTAACTATACTAAAAACACGCTCACAACTCGCATTTGAATGGGGAAGAGATAAAAGACTTAAAATAAATGATGATAGATTTTTAAAAATATGCACATTAGCATCATTTTTTATGTCTTTGAGTTTTGCCCAAAATACATCAGCATCGTCTTGTACATTAATTTGACCAGGATTAAAAATATAGTTAGATAATAGTCTCCATTCATCGTCTATCAATTGTTCTGTACCTGATTCATATAACCTGTGCAGTTTTTTAAGAATGGGTGCTAATGTGGGAAAACTGATTATAGATTGGGATGACACAGCAATATCAGGTTTGAATACATAAAACTGGGAGAACAGATCGTCACTGAAATTATACCTTCGTTGAATCTCTTTACATAATACAGTAAAGAATTCCAGACATCTTTCATAAAAATAATTAAGTAAATTTGGATTCTCTTGAATTTGAACTTTGTTAATTTCATTGTAAACTTCTATACCGAAATATATGGCATTCCTGGGCAAATAATGTGAACTATCTTTAGGATCTATTAAATTAAGTGCTGTCCTCATTACATAATTTCTATCCATGAAACATAGAAGTAATTCCCGATACATATCGCTTAAGGCACGATGAAGATTTAAAATAAGAACCTTTTCACTTTGAAAATATTGATTAATTTTAGTGATTTTTGGCAAAACAAAATTTAAAAATAGATAGTATAACTTTACAAAAGGGTCGTTCAAACCATTGTGGATTTGTTCTGCAGCGAGCAGCCGATCTTCTTCCAAACATTTTTCGTTGAAAAGCAGTTGTAATGCTGTCCATTGTTCAAGAATCCTGGATACCACCGCCGTCAGTGACAACCACCTCGTTTGGGAAGGATGAAGAATTTTATGCACCTCCACTCGCGCAAACTGTTGAAATTGCTTGTAATCGTGTTGCCGTTTATTGCTTGACTGTAATAAGGTTTCATAATTAAAAGTCATTAATAGAATTGCATAAAAAACTCACTTTAAAAAAATGGTAAATATTTCGAGCCAAATCTTTACAAGCATGACTTGAACAAAGATGCAAGGAGTGACAAATGCACTTCATTATTCGAATTCCGGGACAAGATTGTTTAATTCTGGACGATACAGAGTTATGCGGTCCCATCATTATGTTGCACCCATCAGAAGCAAATCCGATTATATTTTCAAGCGGAATATTTTTGGACGTAAACGTGTTAAGAATTAAATTATATAATTTTTCCGCTGTCCCTTGTGCATCAGGTTCATCATATAATGGTACAAGTTCCCACAAAGATGTTTGAATTTTTGCCGAGTTTTCTTCAAAGTATCTTACCACAATACATATCGTTTTTATGCTTGAAATGTCAGTTGATTCGTCGGTTAAAATGTTAAATTTTTTCTTTTGTAAGATGGTTGTTAAATCCTGTTTATGGAATTCAGCTATGACATTTGTTATAATGGCCTTCGACTTTGTTCGTCTGATTGATAACTTTTGAGCAATTTTTGAATCCGGAAATATATTTGCTAATAGTGGACACAAATGATTCATTGTCGAAAACGAAATATTATGCTCTGCTAAAAATCCACAAAGTTTAATTTCAGCTTGATTTACAGGATCTTGATAACTCGTAGATACAGCTTGAGTAAATGAGTCAATTAAAGATGATGTGTTTTTTTTAAATTTCATTTGTTTCATATGTTTGGCAGACTTTGAATGCTTTTTAATGGTGGTCAGCTCTGATCCAAATATCTGATTGCATAAAACACACTGGGCTTTGTATTTACTTTGTTCTACTGGCCTTAACCATGGTTTATATTCTTTCATATCTTGCCATGAACTTCTATATTTCTAAAATAAAAAATAATTTCAAAGTTTAAATTAGTGCCTCCTAATATCAGATAACAGCTAAATATTTTCAAGAAATACATCAGAAGTTATACATTTTTAGGGACATTTTAATTTATTTTGGTTGTTACAATAGTAAAAATAAAGCAAAACATACCTGTGATCCAGTGGCGAAACTAACGATACTGGGGCCCCCCCGCAAGAAATTTTTAGGGGGCCCATTGTCGGCCATACATGCTTTATAACGTAGTAATAAACGTAGGACTCCGGGGCCCCCAGCACTCCGGGGCCCCCCCGCACCGCGGGGTCTGCGGGGCCGTTAGTTTCGCCACTGCGCCGATATATCGGTATCGGTATCGGATGCATTCCTAGTATAAACCATGTACAAATAAGAAACGTAATTCAGAATTTATATGTGCATCATCATATCCAGGTGGTTTCAGAAATAAACTGTTTAGCTCGTATTTAACGCTTACAACTTTCACAGAAAAGTCCACAATTTTAATAACTGCGTACAGTGCACATGTGTGCAATGCCATTGCGTGGCGACAAGCTACGATGCGAAATAAAAAATGACCTTGAGCTTGAATGTTTAGGTTTGATATGGGATTCCAAGATTTGGTCCTCTTATCCGGATGCCACTCATAACCGACTGGCAGATCTACTAAGTGAAATTGACTGTATTCCTTTTAGAAGTATTTTGTTGCAACCACTGTGCATTCTTCAAATGAATCAATACTTCACTCAAGCGTGCTGCACGCACTGCAAAAGAAACACGCGTCGTTCGGAGCGCTCCAGTTTTCTTCCTCTGTTTGTAGACGACATTTTTCATGGTGTCATGTTTTTTCTACGCGTACAAATTGCGCAAAAAGGATTACAACCCCGCAACCGGATTATCAAAAACGCCGAAATTAAAGAAGGCCGAGTTGTTCACTCGCCTTTCCCCCGGCGTTCGTCTCGCATCTTCTACCGCCGCCGCCGCCGACGCCCCCGCTTCCTCCTTCCGCCTACTTTTCGTTGTCTCGCCTGCTTTATTAATTAACTCCGACTCGGACTCGCGCAACAAATGCGTTCTAAGATTTCGCTCCTCCATAATTAATAACATTTCCACCCTCGCGTTTCGGCGTCCCTCGAATGCGCGTTTTTAATCGCGTAATTCGCTTTGTTTGACATGCCACAACATTTTTCCGAGGGCGTTTTTAAGCCCTTCCTCCCTTCCGAATATCACTCACTCTCCATCCACCTAACAACGATTTTCCGGCTTTTGATGGTTATTGCAATAAGTTTCCATCCGAAAGGACTACGTGATTAAAACATGGTATTCACCTCATGTATTTTAAAAGTTTAAATTGGTTTGGTATAAAAAAAAGCTTTCACAATATCACAGCACAACAAAATCGGATTCTGTTTCAACTTATGCAAATTCAGCAGGATTTTAGTTTTTGGTATGTTTAATCAAAATCCACAATTCAAAATTACCCAGCATGTATCATTCTTTCGTAATTCCTCAGCGAATTTTGCAACATTGTGTTTTGGTTTATGTGCTACGTGCTTCGGTCTTCGATAAAACTATTCTCAAATTATAGTCCCAAGTATCTTCAATACGTCCAGAAAACAGAATCTCTGTTCTGTTTTCCATTTGTCAAATATTCAAGTTTTTCGAAAAAAAAGACTCTTGTTGGAAACAAAAATTTGGAAGTTGTGAATTCACTTTTAGGACAATTCTGTTTTCAGAACGGTATCAATCACAAAGTAAAATATAAAATAATTTTAACTACTTGGCAGGGGGGAGGGGGGAGAGCAAAAATGAACAGCTTACAATATATCGTAAATACAGTGTAGCTAACAGATTTCTGATTTTGGGTTGATTAGTGTCGTTGATGACTTCACTCCTAGATGGCGCAATTG
>JAODFX010254524.1:0-12076 GCA_027580035.1 Dorylogaster longipes
GAAGAAAACCGAATGCATTATTGTGGGTCATTCTATGACTCTGATCCAATGTGATCCAATGTGATCCAATCGAATTACCTCACCATATTGTACTGAGTTGACTTGGTATTATGTATGAGACAAGCTCAAATTTGAAAATAATTCGTTTTTCTTTTCTTCTGCTTTGTTTATAATAACTGAGATTAAAGTTTCAAAAAAGTTAATTTTGTTACAAATATGGGAATCAAGACTGCAAGGTATTATTATATATATTAAACTAGCTTTAATTTGATATATCAGGCAAGCGCATTAAGATGTGTCTAATGCCTGTGACTACCAACCGACCCTAAAGGTTGAGGTAGACTTTTGTTAAGTACGACTCGAGGAGATGCTTAAATTCAAAAAAAATTCAATGATTGTTTATTATACTGTTATAATATTATAATATTTTTAAAATATTATATACATAAGTGTGTATGTTAAACACTATTTAACACTATAATGCAAAAACAAATTTTCTTCGCTAAACATATCGGTTTAACTAAGTTTCTACACAGATGCTAATGTGTCCACGGGGAACAATTTTTTAGCTTTCATGGTTGGAACCAATAAAAAAAACATTATGAAACTCCAAACTAAAAACAATGTAACCATTTTTTTTCCAACATTATATAATACTATATACCCTTCTCCGTCCTGTGCTTGATTTTTTATTAAATTAAATTAAATTAATTTCTAAAGTTAAGTGTCCGGCACTAGTGCAAGGTCCTCTACTCTTTTCCTGCGCATATTTAAAATAAATTGCTCCGGAACTGCTGGATGTACATCAGTTGTGTTGTGGATTTCTGCAATACGCTGGCTACCGTTAAATGCTGTGAGTGGCAGATCACTGGTTGTAGCTTAAAACAAACCACCGCCCGAGGAAATTGCGTCGCGTTCGGCGTGCATGCACGTCTTAAATTCCGCTTGGTCTTCGCATCGGCGCTGGCGGAATGCGGACAATGGCAATGGCGGCGGCGGCGGTGGCGCATGCAGCGCAGCGCAATGCAAGGCAATGCAATGCGCAATCGATACAGCGAATGCGATGCGAAGGAAGCGGCCGACATTCCGGCGCATTTCCTCTCCCTCCTCCCCCTCTTCCGCGCCGCCACTCCACCCCCGCGCAACAATTAGACGCACATCCGCGACGTGCGCTCTTCACTCGGATTTATCGCCCATCTGCGTAAGAGCTTTAAAATCTAATCAACGCTTTGTCACTCGTCCGACCTCGGCGACGCTGCGCGCTTGTGTGCATTCCGGGGCGTTGTTTTTCGCCGTTTGTTGTGCGGCGCCGGCGCCTCCGCCACCGCCATCGCATGCGGCCTCTGTGTTTTTAGGCGTCCGGATGAGAATTCCCCAACGACGCGCTTGACAGTCAGTCAGTGCTTCGCGATCGAAATCCAACGCGCTGCATGCCTCGCCGACGCTTTTGAAGTCGCGACAACAAACAACCAACCCGACGGATGAGAGTTGCGCTCTCTCCCCTTCTCGCTCATCCCATGCCTATCTTTCTTGGTCAACTTATAAAACTGCACGGAATGAAACAAAGAGCAAGTGTTAGAGGTGACAAGCGACATGAAGCATAGCCATGCATCGTGTAATTATTGCTGCGCATCGGCTGCGAGTGGCGTAATCCGTTTCCGCTGGCGAGCCTTAGCTACGCATACAAGCTTATTAAAAATTCCCAGCGATTCGCGACGATGTTTTCGTTCGTCCTCTCGCAAGCGGAAATGAACGCAATTTGTCATCAGCGTTGCGAGTGTGCGCGGCTATGTGCAACGACGCAATGCGACGTGACACCGACGCAATGCAATGGACTAGAATTGTTCCTATTCCTCTGTTCGCGTTCGTTTTCCTTTTCGTATTCTGCTTGCTGCGATATTTCGATGACGACTTTGGATTCGAGTGACATCTGGCGGCTGGTGGCGATAATGCGTCACCTTGCAAGAACATGAAGGTGATCGAAATGCGCATGCGCGAATACAAGCACTCAGAGCTTGTGTTTATTCTTATTTGCGATTACTTTTGTTTTCAACGTGGTAGACGTGGCACACGTTTGGTTTCTCTATTAACGATAGTATTAACGATATTAACGTTCTCATATAGCTAGAGATTGAAACCCAAAATGTTGGATTAATTTAAACTCATTTCGTCAGTTATGAAGTATGTATTATATAATTCATTTCAAGCGTGCGATATTATTTACGCGTTTAAAATCAAATTTTTAACTTGCGCATGCGCATATCGGCGAGGTACACGAAAGCGCATCAGACATATACGTTGGCGCTTTTCTAAAATTGCATCAAAATATTCAATATCAAAGCATAGGAATGCGCAATATAGACATTTTACATATATGGTGCGCGCATGCGTGCTGACCAACAAGAACAAACACATCGCCGACAACGCGATGGCATTTGTTTTGTTACGACTTCGAAGCGTTAGTGCGCTGCCGGAAACCGTAACGTGATGATGAATTGCCTTTCCCTTTCAATTAAGGAAAACCCTTATTAAATCATAAGGGCGGTGTGCGTTGGCGCAGGTCGATGACGGTGCCGCCGCCCTTACCGCCGTTAGTTTACCTCATCATTGTGCTATTTCCGTCCGCCCGTTTGAATTGAATGTAAGGTTAACTTAATGATGCTCAAGTAATAGTAGACAACGTGTAATATGCGTCGAGAATACTTACCTACAAGAATTAAGAACTTGTTGATTACGAAGCCACAAATTTAACCCATCTACAGCCAGTCTAACCTGTTTAATAGAATCAACCGTAATTGAATTTGAACCGAACCGACCAAAGTAAAAACGAAGAAACACTATTTTATTTACGTAACTTCCCTTTTCGGCTACCAAAGCTTCCTTTCCTTCCTAAGTCCTAAGATCATAATGTCAGCGATCAGAAAGTCCTTTTAACCATTACTTGTAATATTTGCGGAATTTCCATTATTTTCATAATAATAATATGGGTTGTCTATATAATGACGACATTTCTTTTTTCCCTTGATCATGCATAGTTAATTAAACAAATGTAGTTAATATTGCGCAATATTTTAAAAATTACACATTACATTGCACAACCTTTCATACACTTACCAATTATATTGCACAAAGAAAATACTTTCTATGAGCCGCTTAATAAACATAAGAATAAATTGGGGAAACTTTTTCTCGCCCAGTAAACGCAATTTGTTGATGTACCTGATTTTCTTTAAAAGGCATAAGAAATATCAATACAAATTTAGGTATGTAGAAAATAAAATCTCCAATTACGACGCTTTTCATGTTTTTATCTGAAGATTATGCAGAAATAACAATTAAATAACTTGTAACACAGGCAAACCTCTATACTCCAATAATAGATTATTGGAGTACCTAGCAAACTCAGAATTTATGGATTTGAACCTGAATAGAAACATTATTACCATGCACTTCTCATTCGAAATCCATTATACAGGTATGAGTTAGATGATGGACTTGCAATCCAGCTAAATAAAGCAAAGGTCATATTAATATAGCCTACGTTATGAAACTGAATAAAGCCGGGTTAAGGCTAAGCTATCAAATAATAATTTAAAGAGAATCAATAGCTAGATTTAAATAGTTATAAATCTCAATAGATTATAAAGATTGAATTGTCTGATTAGATAGATTACTTCATGATATATTGGGTTGTATGGATCATGGCAAAAATGTGTTTTCTTGTGTGGGTCATGAGATGGAATAGGTTTAGGATCCCTGATCTAGACTAATCTAAGCTCGAATGTTTTTTTTTCTAACCATTTTGGCATCGAAGAAATGCTGTGCAATACAAATACGAACGTAATCGAGGTGCTTGCTTCTTTGGGGGAAATTCGGATGCGGATCGTGGAGGTTCGAGGAGGCATTGAAGCCTTGATCCAGTATGGTAAGTAGGTATAGACGCGCGGCGATGATACTGGCGTTTGGGCGGTATTGATTTGCGCTATCTATGCGGTCGGCGTCCTGCTGAAATTCCGCAGACCGGCCGCAAATACTCAAAGACGTGAGCGAGTGAGGAAGCCGAAGAAGAAGAGGAGAGACTGAGAGAGTGAGGCGAGAGTGACGAGCAGACATGCCGAGTGCTAGCGGTGAATATAAGCCCCGGCGAGATGAATCCAGTATCTTAAAGACTTTTATATCCTCCCTAATATTGGATGGGTTCAAACTGTCATTGGGCAAATGCGATTCGACGACGAGCGACGAACGAGGATGGCGGAGAACGACGTTGACTTTGCCCAGCGTCATGCAGTCGCATCGCATCGCATCATATCTCATCGCGATGTCGGCGTCAAATTGAACCAAACGGCCGCCGCGCCGCGTCGCGGACGCGTCGCGAACTTTACGCTGCATTCACCCCTCGCTGGAGCGGACGGGTTGCAAGGGCGCAGGGGGGGGGGGGGGAGCAAAAGTTGGGCCGGAGCGTTCGTTCCGACGAGGAGGCCATGCGCATCGCATCGCACTTGTTTCCAGTTTTAACCGATGTGTCACGTATGCAAATACTGCTCACGCGCCGCGCGCACGAAACGAACCAAAAAACGCCGCAGCCGCACGAACGCAAAAACCGAAAGCGGCGGCCGAAACAAAAACCGAACGCAGAGAGAGTGGCAGGCCAGAGCGTCGCGTCGTTCATTTGTCGCGTATCCAAAAACTTTTTCGCAAAAACCCCGCCGCAAGAAGATAAAAATACGCGTGAAATAAACCGCACGCAGCAGCTTACAACATGTTGCGGTGCTATGCCGGACAGCAATCATCTTGGTGCGTCGCATGCACATGGCATAAACCTGAACAAACACTCCGCGTAGGTAAAATGCACTGTTAGACCATAAACATATGGACAACTAGTATCCCATAACAGAAAACACGAAAACATGCTGAGGAAGGCAATATATTGCTATCCTATACAACAAAATTTTATTCGTTTAGGAAGTATTTTTATAAATAATAATAAATATGAACACTTATTCATTACTATCTAAACAAGTTCTTTTTTTAATACGCAGCAAAACTAACACTATTTGTCAAAATAACGGCATAATGACGATAAGATAAGGTCCTAAATAGACGATATTGCTAAGGCAATATTCGAAATAGAAAATCGGATATAGAAAGTCCATTTTCCTGTAATATTTGTTCTAATGAGCAATAGGTTTAATAACATTGGACAACACGTTTTGGGCAGAAAAATTGTTGCCTCTATAATAACTATTGGCCTGCTGAACACGAATATATTATTAGAATTTCGGCAGGACGTAGGATTCTTAAGAAAACCGCAAATGAAATTTGAAACTTAGAACATTGGCAGTGATTTTGGCTACAGTGAATAAATATAAGACCTGTAACACATCTTCACTGATTTTAATAGAACTGGAGAAATTCCGAATACATATTTAAAATCACGATAAAGAATTGCTTATAGTCTAATTTTAAAAATTTCTTCCTTTTTAATTTTAAATATTATTTTACTAAAATTCTAATTTCACATTTTTATGTACCATCTATCGTCCTCGGAAAATCTGGGATATCCCAATTATTGTAACTGAACGTCTTAACGTCTTAACGAATCATTGTAATTCTTTACCCCTTCTTTTGTTATAATCAATAACGATTACGAAGAACTGACACGCTCGAAAGGAGGGTAGGTCTCGGGCACATACTATCACTAATTGTATCACAAATATCATTCGGTAAGAAAAGAAATTTTAGAGGTAATTCCGTGAGATGTCTCCACATAGTCTAGAAATTGAATATAACTGTAATTTGCAACCGGGTGCTAAATTTATGATATTTTCAGTAAAGTGACGATAAATGGGTCAGTGACGATATTGGGGCCATATACCTTACACCACGCTAGAAAAGTGAGGTTATACAACTTGTCAGCTTAATGCAGTTATATGACAGTGCAGCGTCCTGTGGGTACTGTGCTTTTGAATTTCCCATCATTTTCTTCTTCCGCCTAAGTACGTAAAGCATGACGATATTTTCAGTCCTTAGCATGTTTTCATATTTTTTGGTAGAATAGTGGTTGTCCATATGTTTACGGTCTAAGAATGCACTTCCAACGGCAACATCTTGGCAACGTCGATCTTTTCCATATTTGTCTAACCTCTAATATCGTATCGAATTGTGGCATAAAGTGATCTCGCTGTCATATTCCGCCGTTATGCTTTTAATCGAAACAGTCGGCAGACAGCCACCGACGCTCTCTCAATGCGAAATTGGTTGCCTATAACTCGTAACGCCGTGGCCGTTATGCAAATACACGGCAGTCAATTCGCCTTTACGAGCGTCCCCGCGATGCTCTTCGAAGCTGTGGCAATAAATAGTGCACGAATCGTACGGAGCACTAGGTCGGTATCAGACGTTACCGGCCGGAAAGGAAATCGTCGCGAAACAACGACGACGACGGTGCGGCCGCGCCGCAGCGCACAATTACTTCGTGATGCTAATTTCGCTGCGATGATTATCGCAACGGTTGTGAATATATTCCGCGCACGAAGCGCGCCGCCGCTGCACGCCGGCGGTGCTAAAACCCTGATTGTTATGATGCGCACATCGCGCACACGATTTAATTAAGTCACGCGTGCGCATGGAAAGGCGTACATTCGCCGTGATTTTTCGTCGTCGCGGGTGGCGGCGGAGGCGGCGAAGCAAAGGAGGTGGCACTAGAGACGGTGGGGTGGAGGCGCCGGCGCGCAACCACCGAGAAGAGGTGTACTAAATTTTATTAAGGTTAATTATTAAGCTAACCTTTCGCGTGGTATTCAGGTAACATTTGAAAAAGGCACCCGACGCTGCGTGTATTTTCGCCCAGCCGGCTTCCGGTTCTTACGACGACGCACTCAATCATATTGCATGCTTAATAAAATCCATTCAGGTAAATTCCGTTTCGTATTTTAAGCAGGTCACCTTCATTTCGCTTTTTCTGGGTGATTATCCCGTTAAAGAGTTTTTTATAAGCATAGTATACCCGCAGATTACTAATCAATGTAAAAATTGATAATCCAGGTGTTACTCAGTTGACAACATGTGGTGTTAACTCTTGAGTTGTTTATTAACGCTCATCTTAAACTTAAACATCACGGCGTGTTTCGTGACGAATGTGTAATGATTTAATCCTTAAGTTTGAAAGTCAAATAATATCAAAAATAGTTATTAGAGTTATTGCAGAAAGCAAAGCTTGTTTTGGTTTTTGTTTTGGTTCGTGCCTTGAACAAATCAAGGCCTATCGCGTTCCAAAAGCACTACAATATTCTGAGTTACTGCAAAATTCATCATCATATTTAAATTACTTGATTATGAATAAGGAATTTACTGTTACTATGCTTTGGACATTTTATGTATTTACAGAAATAATTTAGGCTGTATGTAATATTGCATTTAACAGTGCATTATTGTCACCGTCATTGCATGCATGAGTTTTTAAAGCATTCGTTTTAATGTTAAAAAACCTACTCATTTTTAACAAAGTTACCTACTGCGGGTAAAAGTGGGCGACTTCTATTTTCCTCCGTTCAGTTTGAGTTATTATTGTAAGACTTTTAAAAATATGACCTAAAGACAGAATGGCCAATAAATCTGCAGATATAGCAGACATAAATTGACTTTTTGACAGCATTTATCGAATCGTTCCATAATATCTGACCTTAATTTTCATATCAAGAAAAACATGCATTTGTTAACTTCACAATATTCTCTTTACAATCATGAAGAATTGTTTTTTTAAACTGATCAACAAAAACTAATTATAGAGGTTTTTTAATAAAGAACAACTCCAAAAGGTAACTTCATCAAATCAGCTTTTTAACATTCAAATGTATTATTCGTTTTTATATTTACTTTGTAGTTTAGGCAAAATGCCGTCCGCTACTTTTAGTTTACTAAAAAGTTTCTTTTGATATAAAAAGGGAATTACATTTTCTGTAATTATATGTTCTGTTACTACCATATAATATAGAACACAGTTTCATTGTGAATCATGGTTGGCTCTTTAGAAAATTACTTTCACACTTCGAAACTTCAGAAAGGTTGCTGACCGACGATTGGCTCGAATTTATGTGTCACGATATTCTACTTATATTTACTAGCAATAGTTTGTAGAAAAACGATTACCTAAAGAAACGATTTACGCAATTTCTATTATCGACACTCGGTTGCAGTATTTTGTATAATTCTAATCAATAAATGGAGTCAAAGAAACAAGAAAATATGCCATAAAATATTATAACAGAAGAAGAGACTCAAAACGAAGGCAGAATAAAAGAAGCTGACAAAAAACTGTATAAACTTCTGCAATTTTTCAAAGTAAAAAGCTATTACATACATAGTAACAAGGCACTTTATTACATTTCATATTACATGAAAATAATTTTCAGTTTCAATGCTCGGCATAATAAAAGAGAATTCAGTAGAGTAAGGTGAAAAACATTGTGCATCGGAATGGGCACGTTACTGTAAGCTTAAAAACACAAACTCGTTTATCACACGCATTCAGCATACGAGCACTCCGTTTTTAATTCTAGGCATGCACGTAAAAAGTGCGAGGGCGATTGGTGGTAGGTACCGGTATTGTCGCAAATTGGGTTCTGGCGCAAAATGTGTGCAAATCTTCCAGCGCATTCGTTCCGTGTCGCGACGGAGGGTTGCGACCACGCGACACACATTAGCGCAACCGTATCTCGCGTCGAATTTGAATAAAATCGAAGCGGAGCGACGCGACGCCGAGCAAAACATGCCGCCGCCGCCGTTGCCGGTTCGCCCCCAAGTATTTCGGTCAGTGGCGGCGGTGGCGGCGGTGTTTACCACCGCCACCGCTGGGAAAGCTAGGCGCTTTGCTCACACCCAGTATAAAATCGAGACCAATTGATTGAAAGTTATAGTTCGCACCCCCGCAACCAGCCGCAAGTGCGTAGGCGAAAGAGTGTGCGCATGCGCGTGCGCGCCGCTGTTCAGTTTTGCCCGATATTCCAACTTTCGCATTTCGATTCCATTCCGAATCTCTATCGGCGGCGACAGCGGGGGCGGCGGCGTAATAGCGTGCTCGTCGCCGTTTCGGCAGCCGTAAATTCCGCTGCAAATTGCTGCACGCTTTCCGCACCATTTCTGCAAATGGCCGCGTGCGCGACGCCATCGCCGCCTCTACCTCCGCCGCCGCCACCACCCCCGCCGCTGCCGCCCCATACCGCCGCCTGCGAAATATTAATGAAAATCGATTTATTAATTAAGTTTAATGTGTTTGCCGGTGGGGTGGTAATGCGCGCATACTTTAAATTCGGCTAATTTGCTGAAATTGATATTCTTCGCGCGGCTCATTAATTGCGCGCAGATAATGGCGACAATTAATGCGCGCATTACCTGGGTAGAGGCATGTCGATTATTTAATATGCACCGACGAGATAGAAGCGCAGCTGCGAATGCGAAACGAAAAGAAAATAGGCAATAGAGAAAACAATTTAAAAAAAAAGGCACATTCACTTCCATACACAACGTCATGCATATAAAGAACCAGTGCGGGGGTAAAATACTTTTAGAAAGCATTTCAAGTCCGAATACAAAATACTAAAATCAAAAGTATTTTACATACACACACAAAATACATTTCTAAATTATATTTGAAATAATCCATTCCTTATCAAATATACAAAACAAAATACTTTTTATTCTTTCAAAAACCTTAACATTTTGTCAGCAAAGAGTCCCTGGCACCTCAAATTTAGCTCACGCTTAACCTTCAACTACACGCGCTTAATAATTAACACCAGTACACGAGTGGTCTATTTTGTACATCATTAAAATAATAAATGTTAATGAGTTAAATAAGAACAAATATGTATGCTATAAGTTTTAATTATCAAAACTTTTAATAAGAACTAAAGAAAAGTCTTAAAAAAAAACAACAAAATATGCATTGATTTTTATATTTGTGCATTGGACAATAGTTTGAATAATATCATTCGCAAAAAAATTCGAAAGTACTTTTTTCATCAGTAATATATTTTGCACAACTCTTAAGGCCAGGAAAGATTTGGGCAAGATTGTTTTTTATTGATTTGAGAATATTTACTTGTAAGTGGAGTTTTATTCCACGTTGTTGTGTTATGTTCTTTTGTGATTTCAGAGACAAAACAGTCTTTTATCAGTAATCAAACTATCCATGGCAATGCTAGAACAAGACTGACTGAACGTGTCAAGGACCCTTCAATGATAGGTTAGATGCGCACGCAGCGTAGAGGGAAGAATCCCAAAATCGCAAGTAGTTAAGCAGTGTAATTACTAAATATAGTTATAGAACAATATAAGCATGTTTACCGGATTTTCCAATTGTAGTAATTTGCATTTTTCGTTCTTTTGACAAATCACCTTACCGACCAGTAGGGTAGGCAACTTGGATGCATCAAATGAATGTACGTCACGATGAAGACTTGCCTAAAGCATGAGAAGGTAGAATCAATCGTGAAGTAATTGAAAGGATAATATAAATCAAATTAATTCCAGCTTTGGGTGTGGTTCCAATATAACATAAAGAACCGAAATGTATTTTGTACATTGTATACATTTTCAGCATATGAGATCACTATCAACAATATATTTTAATACAGTTTAATTTAAAATTTAATTTGAATAAAAACACTAAAAAAATATTGCACATAAATAAAAATTAATTAATTTAAAAAAAAACTTAATCATAATAAAGACTAACGGTGTTACAAATACAAAATACACTTAAAAATTGTGTTTGAAAACACACTGCAAAGAAAAATCGTGTAATGCGTATGAGAGAGCGAGAGAAACACGGTGGGAGGAGGAGCGCACGAACGGCAATATCGAAAAAAGCAGCAGCACATCTCGTTGGCCGCATCTGCACACTGCTGAATTATCAGAATTTATCGTTGTTTACACGCGTGCCCTCCATATTTGTGCGCATGCATGTGAGCGGCGGTGGCGGCGGCGGCGGCGGCGGCTTATGAGGTTTTGCGTTGATGGAGCCGTTAGCTCACCAGACGAGACTTTGAGATACGCGTTCGGACACGCTCGCCGCCGCCGCCGCTGCCCGGGACTGTGGGCATCCGCGCCAGTCGCCGATTGGCGGCCGTGGGGGCGGCGGCTTGCCGGTAAATCCGCGAGCGATGAGCGAGCGCCGACTGACTGAGAGTGGCAGGCCAAACTGGCAAAAGTCCAGTCGCTTCCAACTGCATCGCTCGCCTCCTAGGTGCACCGAAATATCCGCTTTCATCACGGCACGCAACGCCGCTTTGGTGAGGGGATAGGGCGAGGGTGCGCCTTCTTTATCGCGGCGCGAGTGAAATTAAGGCCAAAGAAAAACAAGCGAAAAATTTCCGCCCTGGCCGCCGTCGTAAAAACAAACACGCGAGCGAGACGACGCGAGAACGGCACAGAGGGGGATGAGAAACAGTAAGCAGAAGTTGAACAAGGCCACTTACTGGGAGTGGTGCGCCCCCATCTAGCGTCGAGTGGGTGCAATACCTCCCCACCATTGCGCCGGCTACTTCGGGCGCAACCCCATCTTTCCGCTCAGCGGCGAGCTCATCCTCCGCGGGCGGAATGTGTTTAATGGCTGGCAATTATAGATTTTTATATCAGTTTCCGTTACATAAACTCGAATTTATCCGTATCCGGGCACGGGGCCGGCGCAATGGTCTCCCTAATGCGGAATAACGCGCCGTGGTCGGCGAAACGGCCGCCCGAAACGATCGTTGGAGAGCGCAGAGAGCGCAGCCGGCGGCTGCGTCTAAATTATATTATCTGCGCTTACCATAATTTGCACGCGCAACGCGCACTTGCGAATTGTGCAAACGTAATCAAGATGGTGCATATTGTGCGTGGGTTTGATAAAGTACGGACCGGAGGCGTTTACTTCATCTTCGCGTTCACAGATGGCCGTCAATGCCGCACTGCTTTGAAGTCCCTAGATTACTAAAGTACCGCGTTAAATCACACCCACGTGTTAAGGTGGCTTGGAAAGATGAATTAAATTTTTACCCTTCTCTATTTTACCTACCAAACTTTTGACAACGTCGGA
>JAODFX010254634.1:0-12075 GCA_027580035.1 Dorylogaster longipes
ATTCTGTGATACACAAAATCAATTGCAATCCACTGCTTCCCATACAGACTGCACAAAAATAAAAGCAATGCACAACATGAGTGGTCTTTGTGAAGACAGAATGCATTAAAATTTATCACTTGTTCACACTTGTTATCTAGCCTTAATTCGTCTTCAATTATCTTTGCTGTTCTGAAATATGTTCGTTTTAACGGATTAGAGTTTATCTCTTTTGGTAGAGAAAGAGAGTTAGCTTACCTAAGTTTTCTTTATATATTATTTTCTGCATATGACTTGAATTGAAAATTACTCATCCTTTAAGTAATATTCTAGTAATTATCAAAGTCCTGAGAGTGCAACAAAACACTCAGACTAGAGAAAATGCTTGTTGACACGTGCATATGATTACCATTAGTATATAAAAAGAATTACTTAATGCATCACATCAGACTTATTATCACCTATTTTCATTTTGCATTTTCTGCATTTTCTTTTGCGTCTTCAACCATAGCTTTGATACTGTTTCAATACTGCTCATTGCAACCAGGAAATATAACATTCGTTCACGTATGATTAGAACGGAGTAAAGTGCAAGATTGACTTGTGAAACTTTCGTCGCTTACTTAAAAAAAAGAAATACAATATGGCATGATTTGATAAAGCTCCGAGAAATGAATCAACAGCGCAGCATGAACGTACCATAGTACTCATCGCGTCTCTTCGTCTCGTGCATTAGTTTAACCCGTTGTTAGAGCTATCAGGAGGGCAATGGATCCAACATTGAGAATGACTAATGCTAATGGGGGGCACACATTGATGACGCGAGGCGCGCCGGCCAAGACGAGAGCAAGTAAAAACGTCGGCGTCTCGGCCGTCGTCTCTAGCCACGCTTAAAAATACGTCTTAACATCGAAAACACGGATTGTTCGTAGAAAGCCTCACATACATGCATTCGTTCCTCGCACACGGAGCGCACGCCAGTCTCAAATGTTGTGGTTTGCTGCGCGTTGGTTACCTGCCACCGCGTGGCCAAGACGATGGCCGCTCCGCACCCATCTTCGCCGGCCGCAATTTATCACAATAAGGATGATGGGCGCGGAGAATACGAATACCTTGCGCCTAGGGCGGCTGCGCGATGGACAGGATTGTCGCGAGCGTTGCGATCGAGGCGTGCGCGTTGGGCGCTGGCCAGCCTCAGACCATCACGACGGCCTCCTTGTCGCAGAAGAGGAACGGATACTGGTCGATCATCGTCTGCACGATATCTTCGAGGTACGGCCGCATCTGCTCGAAGCGGCCCATGTCGCTGAACTCAATCGGCAGCAGCGTCGGCCACCAGCAAATCGCCAGATTCTTACTATCCATGCTGTTTAGCTTGGAATTCTCTGCCACCCTGCATAAGAACGACGTGCTTGCAATGACCATAGGTGGGCACAGTTAATCCAAAAGTTAACTTCCTTACTCGTTAATTCGTTACTTAAGAAGTCAACTTCGCTAATAGATAGAAAGTTAAAGTTAACCGCAAGTTAACCGTCGACGTTAAAAAAGCAGCATTCATAAATTTATTTTTGTACTTCGCATCTTGATTACAATACAAAGTAATCACTGAAGTGAGCCCACGCATTTGATTTAATTTCAGTTCATGATGTAAATGTAATAATATTGTGAATGAAAAAATAATTAGAGATTCACACCTGATACTAATAACCAGCCATCTCTGAGAAAAAGAACTATTAAATTAAATTAAAAAATACACTATTAGCAGTTAGGAGATGCAAGCACATTGTTCGCATTAGTAAATATTTTTCAAGTATGAAAATTATTTAGTGTGCTACTTATTTAATTTAATACCAATTTACTAAAGAAACAGATTTGGCTCCCAATTTTTCAAAGAATTGTGTAATGTTCATATTTGGCTCTCTGCCTATTAAGTTTGCCGACCACTGTACCGATGTAACTAAGTTCAATTTAACGGAAGTTAACATAAGCGTTAACATTTTTCGAAGTTAACTTAAGTTAATCCGTTAAGCAGATTGTTAACTTCGAAAATTAACGATTAACAGATTAACAAGTTAATGACCACCTTTGGCAATGACACCTCGAACAACGCTCCAAACTTACTTGACAAAGTGTTGAAAGACGAATTTCAACACTTGGAAGTTGATCAGCGGCAACTTTTCCAGCATGCGGCGGAGTGCCAGGACGCGGCAGCTGCGGTCCGACTTGAACTCGCTGTTGCCGGTGGTGGTCGCCATCGGCTTAATGCGCGTGCCGGCGATGTCCTCCAGCTCGAGCATAACGTCTTCCTCGAAGATAGGCGGCAGACGTTTCGAGACGAAATCTTTGAGCGCTGTCGCGACCGCATTCACGGGCACATCCAGCTGGTGTATATCGACGTTTTGATCTAGGAATGGAGTAGGAATCATCGTCAATTCCTGCTTTATTTCAGCCCGTAACTTCTTGCTTACCCTCTTCGAACTTCTGAAACAGTAAATCAACGTGCGCCCGATTGCCAGGCACGCGATAGATGCCTTCGGAATCTAGCCCCTCATTCTCGATAAATTTGACACATTTCTCTAGGAATAATGGCACGAAATTCGCATCCGACTGTATGAAGTCGGCGAGCTTCGACGGCGCACTGCCGCAGGACGACGAGCCGGACTTCTGCTTCAGCTTCGCAGCCTTCTTCTTGTCGCGCTCCTTCTCTTTGTCGGCGACTTTGCGCAGCTTCTCCTCCTTCAAGCGGCGCTTCTCCAGCTTGGAGTCGTCCTTGGCTTTCTGCTTCTCGCGTTTACGAAGCAGTTTCTCGTCCTTGAGCTGGCGAATAAGCGAGTTCAGCTGCGGATGTTAGCGAGCGCAGAATGCTTACCATGGGCGAGTGATTGTCGCGGGGCGACGAGACATCCAAGCTGCTTTCGTCGTCATGTATCAGCCCGTAGGAGTTCGCCTTGCCACCCGCGTACAGATCCGGCGAGTTGAGCTGAATGTTCAGGTTGTGCGTGTTGTGTGCGTTATGCAGTTCAGGAGGTAGCGGCACGACCGCAGGGATGGGCATGCGTTTCTTGAGGCTTAATGAGCGCTTCTGGAAGCGCACCCGGTCCGCCGTCCCCACGAACTGTTCCGGTTCACTCGGCTCCGACGAATCCGAATTCGATTCACTCGGAACTACTTAACAAAAAACGTACGGGATGAGAATGTCAATTCATTGCTGTCAAATAATGACGATAATTTGATTCACTTTAATAAACAGGACAAAATATGAAATCATTCGATCATTCGTAAAACGTGGTCAAACTATGAATTATAAGGAGCATTGTCAGTCACGATTACGAATCACTGCCACGAACAAAAGCAGCTATTGTGAAATCATTTCGATAATTTTCTCAAGGAAATCTTGATAGAAAGATCGGTTCACTCGCCTTCTATAAATTAGAAGTCGATTCA
Source organism: Dorylogaster longipes (assembly GCA_027580035.1). Lineage (NCBI taxonomy): Eukaryota > Metazoa > Arthropoda > Insecta > Coleoptera > Staphylinidae > Dorylogaster > Dorylogaster longipes. Next base: position 3,424 of record JAODFX010254634.1, read on the forward strand.
CTCGGAGCTACGTAATAAACAATATAAAGAAAGAACGTCTCAAATCACTATTGTGAATAATTTCGATAATTTTCTCAAGCAAATTTTGAAACAAACATACCAAACTTAGGTTCGGTTCGAATAATTTTTTCAAGCTAATTTTGAAACGATGAACATAAGTTAAGTACGGTTCACGCGCCTCTGGCGAATTGGAATTCGATTCACTAGGACGCATATGACCAACAATATCCAGATCACAAAACTCATCGGTGAAACTTTTGACATTATGATCACAATCACAAATATACGACCGAAAGCAGCTAATAATATAAAACGTGTAAAAAAAGTATCTTGAACTCACTGTTGATTTTCTCGGCATCCAACTCCGTGGTTGGAGCCGAATGAACGGTTGGCAATGAGAATCCGCCGCCGCCGCTGAGCTGTGGCACGCGTGGCGGTTGCACTGGAATGGCGGTGCGCTTCTTGCGCGCACGCTTGTGCGTGCCCGTTTTGCGTGCGACCTTCGAGTGCACTTCGCTCGCACGCTGCCGCCGCTCCAGGCTGCTCCACTCGCTATCCGTCTCCGAGTACGCTGCGAACAGAAAACGAAGAGCAACGATGCAATCAGTGCGCCTCTGACGCAAAGTGTGCTTAACGCGTACAAGGTTGGCCCTTCTCGCGACGCTGCCGCAGCTTACTCTTGCCGCCCGCGACGGCGTCCTGCACCAGCGTGTACATGTACTCGGCGTCCGGGGCGCCGCCGCCACCATGTGGGTACATGTTGTCCTTTACCTGTGCGTACTCCGCACCCAGGTCTACAACTTCCTCGGATGCTAAAGGCGCATTGCCACACCTAGTGCTACGTTTGTCCTTACCACTGACGTTCATGCGTGCGATCGCCTCCGTGACAACGGAGAAGTTCTTCAAATTCAATTTCCCCGGTTGCTACAACACAAGACGCACATTAGTCGTCGCCGCCGGCGCTGCCGCGCACACCTAGCACATGCAATCGGCAACCAGGTTGCACGCAAACGGTTACGAATAAGTTCGGAATAAAAACCACAATAAAAATGAGGCTACAGAGCACTGGAAACGAAACCCAAACAGTGTGTTGGTCCCCATCCCCCAGGTTGCCCCCCACCCGTGTCGCAACGTGTGAGTATGCGAAAGAATGCAAGAATTTACGATAACGAATGGAATCGTTTACCCAATTGTCGGCGAGGCCCGGATTTCGCTGTAAAAGCAACGCATTAATCTACCAAACTCGAAGTCGCACGCCGACACGATGACGACCACCACGTACGAACCGTGCGCACACGTCAATTACTTACTTTAAGAGTCTGCGACACGCCCTTGGGCCGCGCCTTAGGGGCGGTCACATGCCGCCGGCCGGTGGTAAACGCATGCCCGCCGTAGTTATTCCAGCCGGCGGTCAGTGGCACTCGCTGCTCGTCGCCGTCTGAAAAACGCTTGCGTTAGTCGCTTCGCTCGCACGCGCGCCCATTTGGAATATCGCAATACTAACGCCATAAGTCACCTGAATCGTGGGTGGCCAGGGATTCACGAGATCCGCTTATGTCAGCTGGGTTGCAAAGTTAGTACAGTTAGTCAGTTAGCAGCACAGCATGGGAACATTTTCAAGTGGAGCATATTATATGTTATATAAACTTGCACAACTTGCGTCAACCAAGTCACATAGTTAGGGCCACACTTTTTTGGAACTTAGAATGTGCGCCCTAACCACTGCAGGACGACCAGATTGTATTTAGCAAGCTTAATTTGGAGTTGCAAGTCAGACGATCACTTACAGGTGATTTCATCCAAGCTTGTCTGCGACGCAGAGAGGATAGGGCCACGCTTGGTGCGCGAGTTCATGAGATGATCCGGTGGTGCTGGTTCTGGCGGCGTGGTAGGAGGTGGATACACCTGGAAACCTAAAGAAACACTCGCTTTAATTTAAATTCGAGTCGAAAGGAAAGAAGCTAAGTACCTGTGTGCAAGTGACGCTTTTTCATTGCCATGATGTCGCCATTTTCACTGCCGTACATGTAGATCTGTGAGTATTTATCGCTGTGGTCGCTCTCTTCCGGACCGTTGAGATCGGGCAAATGTTCGTAGTTTTCGCTACCACTTCTGTGAAGGAAAACGGCGATTAATGCCACGTTGATTGGAAGAAAGGTAAGGTTTACTCACCCGTCATTCAACTTCACGTGATAGCTCTCATGGCGTGGTGGTGGTAGAGGATGACCGTGTGCACGATGGGTGCGTGGATGCTCGAGTGTACCCTCGCCACTATCGACCATCGCCGCAGGCTCCTCCATGTTGAATGCCTGCTCAATTTCAGGTTTTTTATCCCACACCTCTTTGAAGAAGGGCGTATAAAACGCGGCTGAAACAAGAGGAGACGATTGTTAGCCAACGTGCTGCTAGCTCAGCGATGGCTACACCTACTCTTCTGCTGGCAGGATGCGTTCGACGTGATGAAGTGTGCGTGTAGCCGATCGGCCGTGGTATTGCCCTCCTGCAGCAGTAGATGCGTGAGGTCGTTGTTGTAGAACGCATTGCCGGAACCCTCCGTCACAGCCATGATCTGTATCGGCAGGTTAGGGATGTTCATCGAGAATGCGCTACAAAAAAGCAACATTAAGGAAGTTAGAACGAGAATAAGATTCCGTTAAGCCAACGTACTTAAGGGTAGCGAGCGATGCCTTCCGTTTCGCCGAGTAGACCAGAATGAAACCGTGCACGAGCTCGTCACGGAAGGCGTTTGCGCCGTGGAAGGACGAGATGATCACCTCGACCTTCCGCTTCGAGTCGCCGAGATACGTTTCGAGGATGATGCTGCGCTCAGCGGAGAGAAAACAGCACTGGTGCGAGAGCAGCGGCGCGAGCACGTTCTCGGCGGCGAACGGATCGCCGCAGAACATGCACATGATGATGCGGATGTCCGGCTCGCAGTCGATAGACACCGACTGGTAGATGTTGAGGAAGCCGGCGCGATGGTGGATGCTCTGCACGAGCTGGTGAAGCGCGTCGGCTACCATCTGCGCGTCGCTGGTGCGCTCGACGCACACGTCCATAAATGGACACTGCAAGCTGTCGGCGAGGCTCTGGCCCTCCTCCTTCAGCTTGAGGATGTCCTTCTCGTCGAGGAAGGCGTCCGGGAGGAAGAGCAGCACGATCGGCAAGCCCTGGAAGGGCAATTTGTCTTCCTGCTCGAGGTTCGATAGCAGCGTCTTCTCGAGGCTCGCGCGGATGTACTCGAAGGACTCGGCGTTCGCGTACACGCAGAAGCTGCCGTGCGGCACAAACTCGGCGGTACGGAACGAGTTGTGCGGCAGGCCGACGTCCCCAGTGATTATCCTGTAGTCGAGGCTGTAGAATTGGCAGTCGATTTCGTACTCGTCGTCGTCGCACTGCGCGCGGATGCGCGCCGCAAGCGCGTCGGCGAGCTGGCCGGCGCCGAGCAACACCAGGTTCAGCTGGTTGTTGTCGGCGCTGAGCAGCCACTGCGTACTGCGGCTCCACGACGACGGCCGGTGCGCCTTCGTCGCGAGGATGCGCTCGATGAGCGCATCCATGCAGTGCGGGAAGGCCGGGCAGTGCTCGCGAATCGGGCAGTGCACGAAGCCGAGATGCTGGAAGAGCATCAGCTTCCGGTCCTGGTCGAGCCGGTCGAGCATCTTGTAGCGGAAGTCGTCCTGCAGCACGTCGGTGATCTCCTTGATGTCCTCCTGCGTGATCGTGCCCGACGGCGCGATGCTCTTGAAGTGGTAGAAGAGATCGGCGTGCTCGAGCAGCAGCTCCTGGAAGTTGTGCTTGGCGTTCTCGATGAGCTCGCGTTGGTGCGCGTCGTAGATCTGCTGGCAGTCGTGCTCGGAGAGCGCCTCGAAGCACTCGCGCCCCATGAAGAGGACGCGCACCTCGGAGAGATGCTTGCCGGGCGTCACATAACCTGTGTCTTCTAATAATTGTTTGAATTGTTTCTTCCATCTGCACCGCGAGCCGAGCACGCAAAAAACGCAAACACATTAGTGCACAGTTGGCGCAAAGTTCAGCGCGCATACCTTTTCGGCATCCTAGGAAGTATTTGTTGTTGTTAGAGAAGCAGTTAAAGGAAGACAAATATGATTAGTACGCTGCCAACGCCCGTAGAATTAAACATTCGAAACACAAACACCGAACATTGCTTGGGAACATACTCGAGTCGCTTCTGCTCCTGCTGCATGACGTTCACGTGATTCTTGAAGACCGTTTCCGCGTCGCTGGTGTCGAGAACATCAAACGGAATGCGACTATCCTCGCTGTCGGAGCATTCGGTCCAGGGCACGTCCTCGGGACATTCGTAGAAGTAATCCGCGAACGACGGATGCGACTTCAAATACTCCTGCACCGAAGTCCAATCGCTAAAAATGCAACAAACGCGTTGAAGGCGGAGAACGAGTAATGGGATAAGAGCGATATTACCCATCAGTGAAGGTATTGATGTCAGGGACTAGATCATGTAGGACATCCGGTAGGAGATCCATGTAGTGCGCCACCTTCTTGGCAAGCTGCTCGTCCTTGAGCTTCTTGATGTGCCGCCGGAAGAGGCGCTGCGTGCCGTCGAGGCCGAATAGCTGCACGAAGTAGATCCATTCCTTGTGCGAGTTGAGCTTCTTGACCGTCTGCGACCAAAGCGCGCGCGCGTCGGTGACGTGCAGACGGATGAGACGCAGGAACGCCTCACTGGCAGCGTCCATCAGCTCCTTGCGGCCTCGCGATGCCTCCGCATACGTGACGACCTTTGCGCGCAGCTTGCTGCGGTCGACCATCTGCGCAAGCACAATGAACGCGAGGTCGACATTGACGCTGTCGTGCGCCGACGTCTCGACGACGGGGATGGCGCCCTTGTATTCCTTGCGCTGCACAAGCCGGTCGACTTCACGCACGTACGCCTCGTTCGCGTCGTCGTTCTTCGTCGTCGCGAGCACAATCGGCTTCTTTGTCTTGACGAGGTTGTTGAGGATCGCCGCGACGAACTCTACCTGCTTGTCGAGCGCGCGGCTCGGCACAATTGATACGTCGAAGATGCATACGAAACCGTCGATTGCCAGCTTGCCATCGGGCAGGACCCTCTGCTCGTACTCCTTCTCGATGCCTAGCTGGTTCTTGCAGATGTACATCAGTTTCTCGGCGGACTGGATCTTCGTCGCCGCGCAGCGCTTCACGTACGGTTCCATCTTGCCACCTACAAATTGTCCACAATCACATGCATAACTTACTCCAATCTGTGCCATTTGTGTGAGTGTACCTTTAAAAGGTTGAAACGACGCGTCGTCGATGAACTCCGTCTGCTCGATGACGCTGAACTGGTAGTCGACGCCTTCCTCAGAGGACTTGATCACCTCACCCCACCAGAGGAAGTGGTCGTTGTTGACGACGCGCCCGCTGAAGTCTGTCTGGCTGAGCACGGAGATGTGGTCGACGTTATAGTCGTCCGCCAGCGAGCGCATGAAGCGATTGCACAGGCACGATTTGCCGATGCCGGTGTGGCCCTTATCCTTCTCCATGCCCGAGAGGCCGACGACGGCGACGCTGATCGGGCGTACGCTCTCCGCCTTACGAGCCATGATGCGGCGGCAGCAGTTTAAATCTTAGACTCCAACGCTCGCCGTTCCGAAACACCGCAGCACGCTAGCGAGAGGACACAAAGCGACGTGCAGTCTGAGCCACCAGCAAGCATTGTTTACAATATCGCGAATGACTAACGATTCGTATCGGAAATCATTCGCGATGCATGCGCCCGAAATGGCTTCGGGGACGCTGCCGGACGGGCGAAGAATGCACACAATTGCAAGTGCACCTGCACCTGCGGGATTACCTGCGTGGGGATGGGCGCATCGTCGATCGCGCCGGCGACGATCAGCCAGGAGCATGCTCGATGCTTGTCACCAGCAGCAGGTTGCGAGTAATCGCTCGTCGCAGAATCGCAGTGCAAGTCGTTGTCACGGCAGGCGCACTCTCTGCACGGCACGACGGTCAACGCGAGCACCACCTTTCTAGCTGGACCTGCACGTCCTGGACGCCATTACGACAAATTTGCAGGCTGTACTGCAAGCAGGAGAACGCACCTCAACCGCGAGTCGCAACACGCTCATTCACTGCGCGATGGTTGCGTGGTGGTAAGCTTGTCAAAATACAACTGCTTACTTCGTATCCGGTATTTGTGCACGATGATCCGATTGATTTCATATTCATTTGTTTATTACCTATTATTATTAACTATACTTGTTGCATGAACTAGAAATTTACCTTCGATTCCTATTAAATAGTATCCACAACTATATTCATCATCTTAGACTTATCAAATAAGCAATAACGCCCGATATTTTTACTCACTGCGTATACTTAGGCCTGGTTCTATACCGATTTTAATATTTATTCTGTATCTCACCGGATACAGTAAACCGTTCTATTTGGAAATTTAAACACAGCTCAAGTCTGGTCGCGCATTCTCCTGACGTCCCTTGACGCGTCGGGCGCGGTAGAGCGGGGGATGGGTGCTCTCGGCGTTCAATAGACGGGGATCGTATAGTTCACGCGGGTGCTGAATGAAAGCGCTTCCAGTGCGACTTGCGCTTGTTTCGTTCTTGTTCACTGCTGCGCCCGGCTATCTTCGATTGCGTTACTTCAACTTCTCTGCATTTATGATCATGAACAAAACATCATCTGATAGGAAGTTATTGCTCGAACCAAATCGTCCATTCATTCCAGCACGACATCACAGCCGTTTGGCTGCTGGACAGCGGATTACCTCAACAAGATGGATATTTTTTGCTCTTACGTGGACTGACCTTAGCCGACGTACAACTAATCAATATAATAAAAAGAATATCCTCCAGTATTGTCCACTGATTCTTAGTTATCACTTGTACTGAATACGTGACAGAATTTTAAATCATTAGCTAGAGTCATTGGTATAAGTAGATAGTATCTAGGGATATCACCAATAAACGTTGGTGAATAGTTCCTGTTAAAGTGTCAGCGGTGTCAGCGCAAGTCCGGTATAACTCATTGTTTCAACTACTTTCAATCCTACGTGATGATCACTAGGAAGAGGAAGAGTATGGCCTGATATACAAGTCAACATTTAATTCAATGCGTTGAGTAGTAGCTTGCGTGATCATAGTTTTCTGGAATAAAACATTCATTCGCAAAAGTAGCGTACACATTGGTGTGCGGTGTGAAACGGAACTTCCAAGGCCAGCGTAGGGGAATTTCGGTTTGCGCCCAATCGCCTCCATTGTAATGGCGGACGCTGCGTCGGACGCGGCGGGCTGAAATCCATCGCGAATTTGGCTATTGTGCAACTTTGTTTGCGAGCGTGTTGTTCGCGTCGCAACAAACGGCGTTAACCACGTTTCGGCGCACAGCGATTACCACTGCCGCCCACGATTCTCGAACACACAGTAAGTGTAGCGTTGAAGTGTTTTGGTTAGATCACAAATGGCTTCTTTCGCTCGATGTTTACGGTACGCGCTCGCGGCGACGAAAATGACGTCTCGCGGTGTTTCAGCGATGGGCGGCTGTCGCTGCAGCTACAAGTCATGCCGGAGCGCAACGAAAACCACGGAGAACCTGCACTTCTTCCACTATCCGGTGAAACACCGCGAACGGTGCGCGATTTGGATTCGGAACGCAGACAAGCCGGAGTTCGCCAACCTGCCTGACTACCAGCTCCGAAACAAGGTGATCTGCGGCCTACACTTTGAAGATAAGTACTTTGCAAACGTCGAGAAACGCCGGCTGGTGCACAATGCGATTCCCAGCCTTGATGCAGGGTGTGATAGCACCTCAGATGATCTATCGTACATCAGGGAAGTGGAGGTATTGCCAACGAGTAATGATGGCTCCACATTTACGCTTTCCTTGGATGACCTCTCCTCTGGCAGCAGTGCAAAGAAACAGAAGCTTGATTTCAACAGTGGGAAGAGCATCAATCTGCCTGAAGTCACCAAGGTGGAGCCAGATGTGTACACGATTGATCCCTCCTACTTCAACCAAACATTCTACAGCAGTGATCATACCAAGGATATGGTCATAAACTCTTCACAAGCCATTGGTGACAATCTCAAAGAAGAGGAGGTTATAGATGATGAAGATTGTATGATTTACGATACACCCAATGTGCAGGCAAGCAACAAATATGCGAGTAGCAATGAGAATAAGTTACAGACACTCTTCTTTGATCACGATGAGGTGGACACTCCACAGCATGTGCAGATACAGGATTCCAAGGGAAATATTATGCTCACGGACATTGGGATGTCGACGCAGTCGTCACCATCGAACAAGATCGCCACGCTGAAGTTTGCAAACGGCACGACGACGATGATCAAGAAAATTAAGCTGGCGTCGAATCAGACGCTCACACCGGTGACGGTGACGTCGGCGCCGAATGCGGCCGGGCAGGTGGTGAAGCGCACCGTGTTTAAGCGTGTCATCCCGGCCGGCCAAGTGCAGCAGTTACAGGCAACGTCGTCGACTACCTTGACGTCAGCTGCCGCTACGACGACAACGATGAGCGCCGCCTCCGCATTATCATCATCCTCATCATCGGCGGCGTCGACAACCACGGCGCTGTCGCCGCTCGCCGGAGGCAAATTCAAACAAGCCCAGCAGCTCGCCACG
>JAODFX010254744.1:0-12074 GCA_027580035.1 Dorylogaster longipes
GGGAAACAAATTACGTTTTCCATTCTGTACATTGAATTTGAACTTAAAATTCAACCAAGCACTCGGACTCCATTGCACTACTCGCGACCGAAGGTGTGCAACTGTTTTATTTGCTCGCAATATCGCTTCTGCACGACTGGATATATAATATACTATTTTTTATTTTAAATTTCAAATACAATTTTGAAAAGAATTTATGTCTAAAATACTAATGAATACTAATAAAAACACAACAACAAATAAAAAGAGAAGAAAAAGGCCAAGAATGAAGGAAGTAGAAAGATGTAACAAATAAGGAAATCAAACAGTGGAAACTAAAAGCACAAGATAGAAAGCCATTGAAAGAACTCACACAGAAGAAGACTCATATATAACGAAAATACTTGTTGGCAAACTATTTTGCATTTGTATTTGAAATACTTCTTAAAAGTATTTTACCCAATAGTGCAGAAGGCTGCAGCCACCTGACTATGGCCTTGACTGCAGAGAAAGCAAGCGACTTACAATCAACACGCTGGTGAGGTGATCCAGGTGCGGTGCATGCTCGGCGTGCGCCTTCTGGAAGAGGTCGAAGAGGTGCTCGCCGAAGGTGTGGAGAGCGCCGGCGCCGAGCGCATTCACGATGCCGACGAGGGGAAGCGCACTCGCAGCGTCGAACTCCTGCCGGCGCTGTGCGATCTTCTGCAGGACGAGGTCACGCAATGGCGCACGCCTGCAGAGCGTCGCCAGCACGCCGCACATCGGCGCGAGCAGTTCGCCGCTGGTACGTGTGCGCAGCAGGCGCTGCAGCAGGAGGCGCAGCAGAAGCTTGAGGGAACGCGCGTCGGCCAGCTGCACGGCGAGCACGTTCTCCTCGAGCGCCGCGATCAACTGCAGCGCGCTCAGCGTCAGCGACACGTACGTGATGTCCTTGCTCAGCAGGAAGTAGCCAAAGTGGTAGAACCAGCCGACGATGGGACCGATGCGCGCATTACGCCGGATGTCCTGCAGCGCCTCGCGGCGCAGCTTCGGTGTCGTGCAGATCAGCGCACGACACATCGTGTCGAAATACGTCACGTACGCCTGCTTCTCGGGCGTCGCCTCCGGGTAGCATTGCTTAACCAGCTGTATACTACCCGGCTGAATCATCGTCTCCGTCTGCTCAGCGATATTTACCAAGTTCACTATTGTATCCTGCAAAACACCACTTTTGTTACTCATTTTCTCTTGAACGTAAAATGTCAATCAACTAAACATGCAAACCCTCCATTTGTTTCTTGTATTGTGTTGCATAACTCATCAGACAAACAAACCTTTCAAAAGTTTTGTTTTTGCATCAAGTAACAAACAAATAAAGAAACAAATGATTCCTGTCATAGCAAAAGGCAAAGAAGTTCTACTCAAAACTATATTCATGCAACAAAAATATTACTTACATCCAAATATAAATGCTTTTCTGTCATATGCATAAAATTATAATTGTTACTTGCTCCATAAACTGTGTCCACCATTAAATCCTGCATACTTGCATCAATATCACAGCCCATCAAGGCAGTTCTACCAGACAAATGGGCTTTAGTCTGTGCATCCTGCAACATTCACTTGACACTGAGCATTCCTTCAATGTTCCCTTCATTTACTTACATGAATGAGATGTCTCAACTTGTAGCTCAAATCTTCTGCAAGACTGTAGGAGATTTCATGTGGTAGATGCTCAAATATAGATTGGTCTGCATAGTTCAGTATTGATTCTTGACTGAGTCGAGCATACTGCTTTGTGGTTGATGTCTACATATATAAGAGTTGGCTATTTAACTGTAAATTGCATCTCAATGAGCAGTAAAAGATGCTACGCACCTCACCCATGAGGAAGGCGAGAAAATGTGAGGGTTCCATTTTACCAGTCGTTAAACTGGAGTTTGCATGACTTTCGGATTTGCGCCGCTCGGCTCGCTCTTTATCCTTTTCGCGTTCCTTGCCAGCGCTGCGTTTGTTTTTCGGGCTGGCTGTGGATCTGGGCTTGGCATTCGTGGATGACTTCATGTTTCCCTTTCCGAGTCCTAAACATAAAGTGTAAATATACACAAAGCCGAATAAAGCATACCACGAATCAGCTGATTCAAATAGGAACAAATGCAACAAATGCGCTAGAACTTGACATGATTGGAAAGTGCTGCTCGGACTTACATCGGTAACACTGCGAACTAAAATCACCTTCGCGTGTCACATGTGCGGCGCAATGACAAAACATTCGCGATTTAAATGTGCACTGCGTTTATTGCAAGTAATGCAGCTAAACTATGTAAGCATGGCTGGATACTTGCTCAACCGGAATATGCATTAGCTCGTTGGTATCTCCTCATAAATTGACTAGTTTGCCTTGCCGTTTTCATTTCCGAGTTGCAATCACAAATAAACTGCAAATTCTTCACACGATGGCAAGTATGGGTAAAAAGCTCGTGCAGTATGTTAGCAGTAAGGATTTTAGGACGTATTTAATGAGGTAACTGTTACTATTACTATTGGTCCTACCACCTGTTGATTTCTCGTTTCGCAAACTATAGCACGCATTTCTGGGGTCCGGTGGCAAATTGGGGCATTCCCATCGCAGCACTTGCGGATATCAAGAAAGATCCGAAATTTATCAGTGGCAATATGACTGTTGGTAAATAGAATCATGCCACCAACATGTGTCAATTGCTTGCTAATGATGGTTATAACTTAATCTTCTAGCACTTTGCCTATATTCAGCCATCTTCATGAGGTTTGCATGGAAAGTACAACCACAAAACATGCTATTATTTGCTTGCCACATTACGAATGAGACTGCACAGTTGATACAACTTGGGAGGTATGTGAACTACAATCTTCGAAAGAATGATGAGCAGATTGCTTTGACATAAATGGGATCATTGTTCAAATTGCATTTTTACGGCTAGCACAACAATGTACAAATGCAGCATTCAACTTGACAATGCTTGTGCAAAGTTACCCATATGGGAATTTTATATAAGTAGATGAAATTGTGTAGGTGAAATTTAGATGACATATTATTAGGGCAATGTAAGGTTTAGCCATTATTTTATTGCACAAGAGTTGATTGTTAAAAAATGACAATTTTACTTATGTTACATGAATCTTGTTTTATAAACAGATAAATGTTAATGCTGTTTCTATCTTTGTTTGTTTCTTCGTCGTGCAGGTCGTGCATTTGTTTTGCAATGCGCAGAACCGATTCAAAATTAATGTAATTGGCATCACTGCTTCGTCGAGCTGCAAAAATGCCCGATGACATGTTGATAGTTTGTCGGTAGCGTTTGTTTCCCGTGTGGTGGCAGCGCCTGCGATCTTGTGCGAATAAATGCGTTGCGAAATCAAGAGTGTCGCGCTGATATTTTCATGTTGTTTATCACGCAAACAAAATACCAGTCGTGAGATTCGTCTAAATTGTTTCTCGCAGCGGTGTTCTGGAAGCAACGAAAATTCCAAACGTGTAATTCTGATTTCGAACAACCTCTATTTCGAGACATGGTCGTTTACTGTAAGTACCCTTTTTGCAATTTTTCGCCGGGTGATTTAACGCGTTTGCGGGTGCGTCGGGCGGGGTGCGGCAGTGAATCGTAAAATCTGTTTTAATGTCTAGATATAAAAGTACATCATAATACAATATGTAAAATCGGACGGTCACAATACGCAACAGCACTTGTACATCGACAGCGAATTTCTAGAATTTCTAGAGTCTAGAGTGCAATTCGCTTATGGCTAGCCATAAGCGAATTGCATGCGCGCTTGTTGAGCGTTGTTCATTTTGGTTCTCTGTGAGAATTGTTGCCCTATAGATAAAAAAATATAACAGTACACATGCCTTAACGTACATGGCGTGTGCTTTCTCATTATTGCTAAACTTTAGAATGATTGCATGAATGAACACGAAATGGTTAAGAGAAGACGTGATAAGATCGTGGCGTGCACGATTTCGAGTCAGGCACTGTAAAATCGTCTCCTAGCCGGACGGAATCTCGTGAGATTGTCGATGTGAGTGGTTAACGCACACGATATGTTAAGAGCAAGGCGACCAGCGTGATGAGCATCGTCAATACGCTCAGCTGTGCGGTGGACGCGCCGGCAATGCGGCATTTAAACATGTTGAAGCGCGTCACATTATTGTCGACGAGATTGCTGAATTCCGCTTCGACCAGCTGTCCATCATAGTAGGTGATAAGGTCTTCGAACGGGTATTCGTAGCCCTGTTTGCACTCGCATTTGTAACCACCTGATTCAAAGCCACGACCCAAAATCGGCACGCACTAAAAACAAAATCATTTTCAGGTTAGTTTGCCTTAGATCTCCTATTGACACTCACATATGACGTTTTCTCATCACATTTGTTGGTGCCTTTGAATGCATTAGGTACATAGTATTTGTCTGGACACTGATTAATGTCCAGCTTTAGTAGATCCATTGTAACAGCAACTACACCCCTGAAAGAATGACAGATTAATTTCATGTGCTGCTTTACAGTGCCTAATGATGTTTCTCATACTTAAACTCCAACTTTGCTTTTAAGCTATCCCATCCAAAGAATGGCACAGCATATTTGATCTTCCACATTGGTACTTTTCCATAGCAGTCAAAATAGGGTGCTGTCCAATGACCATGGTCCATTTTCGCCGCTCGATAGAAGGTCGGGTATCGCTCGAACTTCCTGAAGGTTTCGCCAGTCTCATTGAATCGTATCTTCAGCTTCAAGTAGTACTTCTCAAGGCTATCGAAGTTAGTCGACCAGCGCTGCTTGAGGAACTGGAACCAGTCCTTGTTCGTGTAGACCTCGTCCGGCTTCGTGAGCCTGGCAAGGTCCTCCAGCTTGAAGCGGCGAGTATTTAGCTCGGTTTTGTACGCGTACGGTGCGAAGAGGGTGCGATTGGTGAACTTGTTGCGCTCCCAGTACGTGCCGGCACTCCACACGCGACTGTTGCCGAGGACGATGGCCAGCGTCTCGCCCATCATCTGGTCTTCGGTGAGTGGCTTGTCGGCGACGCGCTTGCCCGAGTAGACCTCTTTCGGATCGGAGACTTGCAGGAAGGCGCTGATAAAGTTCGCGAGGCGCACAGCCATCTTCGCCTCGTTCTCGAAGTACTCCTCGGCGCCGTAGTTGATGTCGCCCTGGAGGACGAGGTGCTCGCGCTTGTACTTGCGGCAGTTGTCCTTGTTAACGCCGAGGATGAAGTCGAGCGCACGATGGATGTTGAGCCGCTTCTGGTTGAGTGACGCCGGCCCGCTCGTGTAGTTCTTGTACTCGGCATACTCGTCGAGGTAGTGCTCGCGCACGAGCGGGTCGGCCTTTTCCCACTGCACTGGCATCTTCTGCACCCAGCCGATCTTCAGGCAGTCGAAGCCGTTGTAGAACTGCTCCGCGGTGGCACGCTCTACCAGCTCGCCGAGGAAGGGCCGCCGCGTGAAGAAGGGCAACCGCCAACCAGGTATACAGCGGCATTGGTAACCACCTCTACGAAAGCCCCAACCATGTATGGGTTCACACTGGTTCATAGAGCAAAGTTAAATTAGGTGTTTGAGCACAAACCGAAAACTGCTTACCTCCGTCGTCTCCTTTTTACACCTCGCAGTGTCAGCATACTTATTTGGTCCACTGTTCCCCATACCTTCAGGGCATTGGTTGATGTCAATCCTCTCAAAGTCCATCTCAATCACCGAGATGGCAGTATACTTGGGGAACTCCACATGCCGAAAGCCGGTGTGGCGAGGGTAGATGTCGGCGATGGGCACGACGGCCGCCACCAGCCATCGATTCGACCTGCCGCAGTCGAAATACGGCCGCGTCCACTTCACCGGTCCCTGATCTTCATCGGCGCCAGGTGGCCCGTGAAACGTAAACGTTTCATTCGTGTTGTTCGCGTATCTGATCTCGACCTGGTACGTCGTCTTTGTGTCGTGTCTGCCTACAATATCTGGCAAGTTCCAGAGTTTGTACCACTGATTGATCCTGTAGTGATCGGATGTGTAGTCATTGCTTGTATTCAGTGCCACTGCACCCAGGTCAAACAGAGTGAATGTGTTCAGTGTTGAGATCCTCTCCAAATGAATTGGATCATTGAAGTCATCTGTGCGAAAGGTTCGAGGTGCAAAACGAGGAAAGGTCTTATTGAAGAAGCCAAGATAGGAGGGCGAGTATGAAGTGTTGGGTGAGAAGTAAATAGCTGAAGCATTGATGTGTGGATTGGCTGAGACATCAGCCAGTGTTGAGAGGAAGTAGTACATCATGCCAGGATCATATGTGTCATTGATTGCTGGGCGAATAAATCTACTCTGAAGGATATAGCTCCAGAAAAAGGACCTGCTCAATGCCATGTTGTGCAGTTGCAGCAGTTGTGTGCGATTGGGGAAAACTGGATTGATGTTGATCTCCTTGATCTCGGGCAGATGCGAGACGGCGTCTTCGGGCAGGTAAAGATCGCCGGAATGTTGAATCGGGCAATTGTCCTTTGTCACCTTGTCCATCTTCATGCGCACCTCGTCGAAAGCATCTCGCACTTGCCATTCGTACTGAGCGTACACGCCCAGTACAAACGCCGTTGTCAACCAGGCAGCGATACTTTGCTGCCACATTGTTCTAGCTTTGTTTTCCAGGAGGATCCGGGTAATAGTTGTTGTTATCACCACATTGCTTTGTCGAATCGTATCAAATTGCAGTCACTTGGGCAGAAAAACAATCGCACGAGGTTACGTTCAGCCCAGCCCACTATTTCTCAAGCTGCGGTACATTAACGCACATTACTCACCTGTCCACCTCCACTCGTTAACGACGCGGTCGACGCAACAATTTTGAAGAAGGCGTTAGATGATGTGAAGCAGGTAAAGCTAGACCAGGCCCCACCTGTTTTGTTTTTGTTTGCGTGGGAAGTCGTTCAAATCGTCCAAACAACAAGTGGCAGGTATAAAACCTGAGATGCTTGCAACTTTTCGGCAAAATACTATTTTACTATATTATGTCTTTAAATAACTTAGTATCTTTTTATCTATTTTCAAACAAATAATCCTAATTATTCCTTTCCTGGATAGTAAATAAATGTTTTCGATAGTGCATTGGATTCGTAATCCATTATTACAAGTAATCAGTTTGTGACCAGTGAGGGTCACGAATCATTGCCATTCTTTCTTCTCATTGGTCAATCTTGTTAGGATTACTAATACCGTTTACACGATCGAAAGCAGCTTAATTCTCAAGCTTGTTTCTGGGGTTGCATACAATTAGGGGCAATTTGGGTCCATTCTTTTTATTTTGAAGAGATTTTAATATTAATTTATTGCTAGATAGAATTTCTTTCGAAGAAAAAGCAAAATTTATTATATATTATCATTGTCAATAGTAAATACTTGCGATAGTCTGTTTTGTTGATGGGTTCTTGTTCTTCTATAGTCTTTCATTGATACAAATTATAATTTGTAAATAATAACAGTCAAGTATGTGATTTCGCAATATTTCTGCCGCAAATTATATTGGTAATAGGTTTTCTGCTTTATTTAGTTATTTATCTATAGAAACCGAAAAATGAACATTCTTTCCTCTTTGAAGATTTTCCTAATAATATTAAAGTTAATTCAACCATTAATTAATGAACTTCCATGGAGTGGCGTCACTCCTTGTGATGGGTTAAGAATGTATTAGGAAGGTCAGTGCTTTGTAGACGAAACTTTCTTGTATCCACGAAGATAGGAATAATTAAACATCTCACAAAAATTCTCTCTTCATCTGTTAAAGCGGAATTCGTAGGGAAAAAGGGAAATATCCGAAATAAGATGCGTGCTAATCGTTTGTGTTCGCAAGCAGCACGACACGACGCGCACATGTGCACGAAAGAAGAGCAGTAACGAAAAACGCAAGTGAACGGTTACAACAACGACGACGACGAGGACGACGGCGGCGGCGTGCATTTACATGACCATTACAATACTCGTTTCTATTGAGTCGGAATGCGAACGTGTAAATTTGCATGAAAACCTACGATCGAACAAAGGGCATGTGTCTTCGCATCGGCTAGAAGGGTAAATGACTCCCTGACAAATGACGCCGCGGCGCCGATGCGATGGCCGGCCGAACGCGGCGAAACAGTTGGCGTGCGTGCGCGTATTTTTGCACGACGCGCGCACCCCGCACCACTCCCCGCGCCGATATTTGCGCGAGTGCGAATGCATGCGCACCGCGGGGATGCGCGCCACGCACGGAAGGGGCGAAAGATGAGACGACCGACGCACACACACACACACACACAACTGCTGCTGCTTGCTTGCTGCTGCCTCTAGCATTTGCATTGCGCCTGTTGCGACCATGACCGTGCACAAAAGCGCCGTTAAAATAGAGAATAGCGCCTTGACAATGGCCCCAGCGAAACTAGTTTGGCCTTTTAAACTCTCACTATGTATGTATGTATGTATGTACCTAGGCGCATGGCGTGAACGCAAGTGCATTTTTCCGAATTGCAAAAACGCAATGTGTGCATTTGCATTGTGCACACGTGCACAACGCCATGTGCGCAACCGCCGCCGCCGCCGCCGCAATGCATGCAATTGCTGTTGGGGAGCAATGAACGGAACGAAGCATCTGCGCGACAATTGACGGCGTTGACAGTTGCGCCCCGCACGCAAATATCGAACGGCGATGGCGATCATGCATGCATGCATGCTCATCATCATCATGATCATGATCATCAGTGAGGACTGGTTTCGTCGTCGTCGGCGACACGGCCAGGAATAACGGCCACGTTTACGGCTGCTCGCGATAGAGAGGCAGCAATGTCGTCGTCGTCGCTGTCGAAGACGACGCCCGGCTTTGTTCTTGCGCTTCTCGCTCTCGGGTCTTTGGCACGAAATTCGCCGTGCGAACGAGTTGCGTACGCTCTCTCGACGAGGGGAGGGCTGCTGCATGGATGGCGTGGGGAGATTTTTGCACACGCACCGGCCGCAGATGTCCGTCCAACTACTAGCGTTCGCTAGACGGACGGAAGGAAGGAGAAAGCGTGTGAAATTTCGCTCGATGCCTTCCTGGCTGGCTGGCGTCCATTGCGAATGTGTGCAAAAGTGCAAACCAGGTGTTGCAGTTTTTTGCCATATTCTTGCAAATTCGCTGCAAATAACACAAATATAGATAGTAATCTTAGCGTTCAACTTGACATCGTCGCGATTCGCGTTTTTGCTGCATTGTCGGTCCATGGCCACCGCCGCCGCTGTCGTCGTTCGCCGTATCGTGTGACCATGCGCTCGGCAATTTGCTGGCGAACGTCGCGAAACCGGTCCGCGGGATTGTTCTTTTATTCCTCGGCTCTTTTTCAATCCTTAACTCTTTCACGACCGCGCCTCCGCCCCTTTCTGGAAGCGCCCGGCGATGCGCGCAGCATCATCATCATCATCCTCACTCGCTCTGCATCCGGACGCTACGCGGGGGGCTGGGAGGGAGGCAGGCAGCAAGCAGCGGTAGCATCATCCTCTCGCTCTCCCAACACAACACCCAACGACCAACCGAGCGAACTCGATTCACGAATAACCTGTTTCGCGGCGTGTCTCTTCTCTCGCGGCGGGAACCGAGTGACCGAGACCGCGACGACGACGACGACGACAACGATCTCGCAACAACGCTGGCTGCTGCTGCGAGCGTGGAAAACATTTGGCGACGTATGCGAATATCGGCAATGCAAATGGCCGCCTGCGCAACACAATAGCTGCACGCCGACGCTTGGCTGCTACGGAAACGAGGCAGACGTTCTCGGGCGTAATGAGCTGGTCGCGTCGCGGCGAGTTTAAATGGCTGGCTGCTGGCTGGCATGCGAATAGAAAGCGATAAAAAAAAGGCCCGAGAAGCTTGCGCAGCGCAAGCGACGGCGGCAGTCGGTTAAAAAAAAGCGTTCGCAGACTGGTTTCGCACGTCGCGACGCGCTCTCACTCGCACTGTAAGCGAACAGCGTACGATCGCTGCCGAACGCTGCGAGTGCGAGCGAGAGGGAGCGTGTGCGTACGCGCATGCGCGGCGCTGCGCCACCGGCGTGCCCGCCGCTCTCGTCGCCGGTGCGCCGGCGAACTTGAATGCAAGCGGCGACGCGACGCGACGCGCCGGCCAGACGGGGGCTTGCGAAACCGCCGATTGCACGCCGAGTGCACATTGCATTGCAGCCGCGGGAGTCGGTACTACATCAGAAACGTAACGCTAAATTTTCGCTCACACATGACTGCCGCCGTTTTGCTCGCGTTCGCTCGCTGCTCCGCACGCACCGCCACCACCGCCGCAGCCGCACACATGTAACCTCCTACGCGTTCGCAATCGTCGAAAACGAAGGGAAGACCTGCTGTAATCGTGATCAAACCCAGTGCGTGACCAGTGCGAAATTCGCGACAACGAAACCACCACCAACCACCCAAAAGCTACGCAAATTGGACGAACATCATTCATTACATCAACACCACCATCATCACCACCACAACCACAACCGAAGGATTTCAATTGCAACAAAACCATTGCCCACGATTTAAAATACCAACAGCCGGAAAGCGTCTTTAAATCAATTAAGTTTGTGTTTTTAAGTTTATCGAGTATATCCTATTGCAATTAGTTTGTTGAATGAGAAAGCAAAGTATATTTAATATTATAACGGAACGAAAATGTTAGTTGTGTTTGTTAAAGTGCATTAAGTGTTTTTAAAGAGGAAATTACCCGACTTAATTTGGTATGTATATGCATGTGAGGTTTTGTTGTGCGCTATATGCGTCGCCGCGTCATTGTGCGCAAGATCGATGTGCGTCGCGCATCTCTCGGCATGTTTGAATTTGGCGCCGCGTCGCGTGTGCATTGCTGCACTTCGGCGTTCGGCCGTCGACGGGCGTCGGCGACGGCGCTCCTTCTCTGCTGCACGGCGTCGTTGTCGTCTACCAGCTACCGTTTCGCAGTTGTCTTGTCTTCGCCACACTGCGCAATTAAAATTTGCACGGTTCGCGTCCGTCGCACTCGCACGCACGGCGTGCGCGCGCCCCTGCGCGTCGCCGCGTGGACCCCGGACCGCGTCGGGCAGCGCAGCACCGCAGCAGCAGCAGCAGCAGCGCCGACGCCAGTTCGCTTCGGTGCGGGCCGGCCGCCATTTTTAATGCTGGTTTGCCCATCGTCGCCGTCCCCCTGCGGAGACAGAGAGGTACGTGTGTGTTAGCCGACGGCACCGCCGTCCGCTGATGGCGATGGCGACAAGGCGCGTTGTTGCTCGCACGCCGTCGCTGCATCACCGCTTCCATGGCGGCGGCGACGACGACGGCTAAACGCCGGCTACGCGTGCGTGTATGTCTGTCTGGCTGTCTGTACGAACTATGTATGCATGCGTGTGTATGCGCGGAGTCGGTCGCACGGCGGACGTCGTGCCGGCATCGCGTCGGCAGCGCGTTTGCGGCGCTCTCGCACGCTCTTTTTGAGGTTCGGCGTTCTTTGTGCCACACCACTCGCTCTCTCGAAAATTCGGCCGAGGTCGCGCCGCTTCGCACGACGGAGACGGACGGTCATATTGCGTGGGTCGCGGGCCTGCGCTCGGCGCCTGTGTTTTTGTTTCGGCCGTGTGCGTGACTTGCCGAACTCTTATCAAAATATCGCGTCAGACGTTCAATCGAATTCCGCGTGCATTCCTCACTTTAGCTGCTTTCGATCGCGCATTTGAGATCGTGATCACGTTGTCAAAAGTTTGGATAATGAATGTAACGAATTGCAATGATTCCTGACCCTATTGGCCAAACTTTTGACAACGTGATCACTATCACAATTGAGTAGTAAATATGTAAATTTTTCCTACTAAAACAGACGCTATGTTTCTTTGATTCCTCTAGCTATGGCAGAAGGTAATGGTGAGCTATTACTGGAAGAATCAATGAAGATCGAATTGGAAGAACGCACCGAAGATTATCGTAAGCTTTTGGAATATGGCCTGGACGAAAAGGTTGCGGCGAAGCTGGACGAGATCTACAAGACGGGCAAGCTGGCTCACGTAGACCTCGACGAACGCGCGCTCGGCGCGCTCAAGGAGTTCCCCGTCGACGGCGCGCTCAACGTGCTCGGC
>JAODFX010254855.1:0-18070 GCA_027580035.1 Dorylogaster longipes
ACTCCCAAGTACGTACCGGCGGGGGGGCGGGGGGCAGAAACACTACGTTTACAAGCGAGTGTAACCGCACATTACACACTGGGAGCGCACTATACAATAGAATGTTGCGTCATTATACATGGACACATCAACGCGAGTGTAAAGCTAAACTGTTTTTGTCATCAACGCACGTTACGTTCTCCACATGAATATTGGTAGCTGCTTTATAATATTGAGTAAATATATGGCCACATGTTTCAATAGTTGCACTTGGTTTACAAACTGTTCTTCGAAAGAAAAAAACACCACTTCCTAACGCAGTCATTAAATATTTCGCTCAAGATAAGGCCTTGCATGTAGAAATTTGGTATCTGCTTATGCAATAGTTGCTGCGTTCGTGTAAAAACATGTATAGAAATGTTTCGTGAGTGAATATCAATGTCATACGTGAAAAGAGGCACGAATGCAAGTGGTGCAGAGCACACCACGTGCGGATGGCATCCACCTAAGGCAGCAGCGAATGTGTGCCCTCCTCCTAATCTAGCACGCTCACACATTCGTGGCATCAACGACTAACGCGTCACGACGAGCCTAACCTAAAACCTAACCTAGCTACGAATGAAATGAACAGTCAGTGGCGCCGCCCTTAGTGAGTAAGTAGGAACTAAAGTACATACATAAATAAGTTACGTATTTACAAGTATACCGGCGTGTTGGTCGCGGGCGCAAACGAAATAAGCGGAGAGGGGAGAAAGGGGCGAGGGCAAGGGGGGGGGGGTGTTTCTTTGGACGATGTGCATCGCGTTCACCTAACCAACAACGCAGTAATAACAATAATAACAACAACGAGCATAGGAAGACGAAAACGAAAGCGAACGAAAACGAAACTCGGGAACGGCACGCATCACAGAAAAATGAAAGCTACTACGAGCGACCTACGGGGAGGCGGAGCTGGAAGGAGTGGGAGGCGCGGCGGCGGTGGGCGTGAGCCGGTCGTGATTGGTCGAGCGTAGTAGAGGCGTGCTGGGGCCGGAGGCGGCGTCTGCGTCCACGACGGTAGCGGTGCAGGTGGAAGGCGAGGCCAGGTAGACCATGGAGGCGGCACGCATCGACGTCGTTTTCTTGCCGCTGCTGTTCGCCAGCTGCGTGGGCGTGGCTTCTGCAAGGACGACCAATCACATGCGGGCTAGGTGCGGAAGCATTGATTTGTTACCATTGATAATGAGTGTGAACTCGTCGGGCATTAGATCGTCGTTACTGCGCTGCGCAGAATCGCCCGTACCGCTATCCTTGCACGAGGAGTGTTCGGAGGTGTTGTCGGTGGCAGCGAAGCGCGTCATCTTGTCGGGAAAGTCGAGCAGAGGTGGCGCACCGTTCGCTGCTAAGCTCTTGCGCGTTTGGTAGATGATGACGACCCAGACGAACGACGTCAGCACGGCGCACGTCACCACAGTGATGATGATGATACCAAGCATGTCGCCAACGCGCAGAATGGCGGTTGGCGAGGAGGAGGTGGCGGTGCCGTCCACGGGGTGCACAACAATCGTTGCGTGGCCGACGACGGTGCCGAGGGCATTGCTCAAGCGGCAGGTGTAATTGCCGGCGTCGACGGGTGCGCTATCCACGATGATCATCAGTTGCTCCTCGGCGGTGAAGAAGTGCCGTTCGGTGGGCAAGAGCGCGCGTCCGTCCTTCAGCCAGGTGATGGTTGGACGTGGGGCGCCGCTCGCCATGCACGGCACGACGACGGACTCGCCAGCGCGCACCGTGCGATTCTCCATCGGCCGGGAGAAGGAGGGTCGCTCCTCGACGGCGAGCGTAGCATTCGCAACGATGCGTCCAGCGGCATTGTGCGCCGTGCAGCTGTAGACGCCAGCGTCGGCGGGCGTCGCGCCCACGATGAAGAAGACGTCGTCGCCGGCCATCACCTGCATGCGGCGTTCGCGCGCCGCTGGAAAGTCGTTGCCACCGTCCTTCTGCCACGCGATCTCCGGCGGCGGCTCGCCGGTGGCAGCGCACGCGAGCCTCGCGGTCGCCCCGGCTGCCACCGTCGCGTTGCGCGGCGCCCTCGCGAACACCGGGTAGATGAGGACGGCGATAGTCGCGCGACGAGAGTACGCCACCCCGAAGGCGTTCGCGACGACGCATTGATACCGACCGGCATCGGAGTGCTGCGCGCGTCCGATTGTGAGCACCGAGGTGCGCTCGATCGCATCGCTGCCGTCGAACTCGGTGATGTTGGCGTGCGGATGGTGGTCACCACGCACCAACTCGACATTGTCCTTCTTCCAGCGGAAGATGAGCGCACTCGGTGCGCTCGAGACGGCGCGGCAGGTGAGAGTGACGCGTTCCCCTTTCAATGCCATCATCTCAGCTGGTGGTTCCTCCACCAGCCGGGGCCGGGTTAGTTCCAGGCAGGTGAAGTTCCCCGCTGGGGCAGTGAGCAGGGAGAGTCCTCGCAGCGCAGCGGGATGTGCGCATACTGCATTCGTGGCGTTGCTCTCGCGGAGAGGACGTCGCGCAGCGAGATACTCGTAGAACCATGCGAGGTTGCAATCGCAGAGCAGGGCTGACGTGTTCAATGCGAGCACCTCGAGGAGTGGAAGCTCGTTGAAAGCGTTCGGCTGCACGGAGCCAATGGGATTGTCGTTGAGGTCCAGGTGGCGTAGCTGCGCGAGACCAGCGAATGCGTTGCGGTTGATCGATTTGATCTCGTTGGCCGCAAGAGAGAAGTTGCGCAAGCTTGCCAACCCGCGGTAGACGCCATTGGGGTCCTCGATGGACCACGAGACCTTGTTCTCGTTGAGGTTCCTAAAACAAAAGCAACGCGTGCTTGTTTATAGGGGCGTCGACTGCTACTTCTCTGCTCCTTACAGCACGATTAGATTGGGCGTGTGCGAGAAGGCCGTCTCCTCGATGTTTGTGATGCGGTTGCGCTGCAGATTGAGCACCTGCAGGTGGGCGAGGTCGCGCAGCGCATCGCGCCGCAGGTAGGCGAGCGCGTTCGCCGAGAGGTCGAGCTCGAGCAGACCACGGCAGAACTCCCACGCGTCGGCGTCGATCGTCGCGATGCGATTGTTGCTCAGCGAGAGACTCGCGAGCGTCTCGAGGTTGTACAGCCACGTCTTGCTGATCGACTCGATGAGGTTATAGTCGAGCTGCCTGCAAATGCAACCCAATGTTTTAGCATCACCTCCTGGTGCTGGTCCTTTCCACTCACAGTTGCTTAATCCGCGAGAGGCCAAAGAACGAACCGTCGGGCAGGTTGCGGATGCGATTGCGTCGCAGTCGCAGCACGGTGACGTGCTCCAGGTGTTTGAAGCTCAGCGCCGTTATGTTCTCCAGCTGGTTGCGATTCAACTCACTGTGGGCGAGTTGAGAATGTTAATCTTCTTCTCCTTTTGCAAGCGTGCAGATGCTAGACTTACAGCAGCTTGAGACTCGGAAGAACGCCAAAGTTCTCCTTGTGAATAGCACGGATGCGATTCTTGTTCAGCTTCAGCTCCTCCAGCCCGCTGAGCTCCCGCAGGACGCGCTTGTCCACCTGACTGATGTGGTTGTTATTGAGGTTTCTGCAATGCACATGCAATTACATTATAATTACCACCTTCTACGAAGAGAACATGAGTGCGATGGATGATTCATCGCGTGATCGAAGCATGCTATCAATGGACGAATGTGATGCTAATGAGTCACGATATGTAAACATAGCTTTCCGGGTAACTATCGCTGTAAATCACCAGATAGGAGTCTTTCCCGTGAGAACAAATGTTCCTTCGCTCAAGTGAGCAAATGGCCACCTTCCTTATCGGCCATTTGTAAACAAGTGCGAGAACAACTCCACTTTTCCACCATATCTCGCCCCCCAAAGTTGGAAGAGAAAGAAAGGTCTTATCGGTGTTGCCTGTGGGAATGCGAATCCGAGTGTGAATGAAGCAAACGCCGCGAGTGTTTATTTATTCCCATTCATCCTCCATTCATTCATTCATTCATTCAAACATACTTTGTTGTTGCATTCGCGGATGGCGGATTGCGGTCATCGCAATGATTAGCAATTGCCTGCCTCTCACTCTCACTCCCACGGTGGTGAGCACTGCGCGTGCCAAGCGCATCACGCACAACAATGATTCATAACTAGCAACGAGCAACAAACTGGCCAACAAGCGAGACGAATGGACGACAACGATGGTTTTCGAATGCGACGTAGCCAATAGAATATGCCAGATAGAATGTGAACGATGCGCTGCTCAATTGTTATCCAACTAACAAACAAGTGGAATGGATGATGGCGATTGAGTTTCCTTTCTCGTTACGACATGAATGTGGAGAGCGAAGGGGATAATATATTCTCCTCCTTGCATGCTTTTCTAGCGACATTTTCTTCTCTTCCTCGGTTGTTCACACGTGTGTGTGCGTGTGTGTGTGTGTGTGCGTGTGTGGTGATTTGCTTGAGGGTCACCCTCATCCAGTCGACCATTGTGCGTCGTCGGCTCGAAAGACGTACGTTTTGTTCGCTCGTTTGGGATGCTGGCTGGCTGGTGCACAAAGTGAGATTTCCATGGAAGGCGAACGCGCATTCGAATGCACAGCCGGAGCAAAGCGAATCGCCCCGTCGTCGACACAATACATCGCATTATACAATGCCATTGTGTGCTGTTTAAAGCTGTTGGAAGGGTCTTCGTTTTTGCGTGTTGCGCACGGCAAGAAGCGTGAATAGGCCGGCGGCAGGCATTCACTCAGGCATGCATTATTCGCCTCGTTTTCTTCTTCTTCTTCTTCTTGTTCGCTTGCTTCGTGGGGTCGGGTGCGAAGATTCGACGCGATCGCGTCGCGCTCCGCTTAAATTTATTGCCGCAGCGCGCGTCCGCCTCGAATCCGATTTCAATGCGTGCTTCCTCCCCCCGTCTTCCTCCACCCCACCTCGACGACAATCGCCCTATTCCTTTGTGCGCGCATACGAAGAAACCGTCGAGGCGAAATGAGATGGAAGAAGAACAGCAAGAACTCACCGAACGGGTCGCGCCGAGTCGGCGCCCATCGTGGAAGAGGGCAGAGTGAGAGAGAACGCGCACGGGGACTCTGCTGTGCTCGCAACACCTGTTCTCGCACCTCGACACGGCAATGTTGGCAATGTATTCCTGCGACAGCGCATGGGAAAGAAGTGTGCAAGCAACCAAAACACATTCCACGCTCGAATCTCGCCTCCATCCCACAACTTCGCACCTCGACACGCTTCGAGCCACTTGGTCCCGAAACACGAGCAAAACGAATGCCCATGTCGGCCATTTGTAAACAACTACGAAAACAACTGCCATTTGCGGTGTTCCGAGTAGATCCGGAGCAGTTAAACGTGTTTTTTGTTTGTAGAAGCATAAATATAATTAACGAAGTTAACAATCTGCTTAACGGCTTAACTTTGAAAAATGAACTTCAACCCATTGATGTTAACGGTTAATTTGCGTTAGAGTTTCTAGAAGTTAACATTTTCTTGTGTAGTTCACTGAAGGACTGCTATTCGATTTGTTACGCCTGACAATGGCTTGTCTACCAAGTAAAAGTGCAATATTTTTATGCAGATTATACAAATTCATGCGAAACTATTTATAAACATCTAAAACGCAATGTGTTGTTTATTACTCGAGTGAAGAAATGCTGAATGAGCTTGAGAGATGTCAAATATGTCATGGAACCTTCAATGCAACGCTCATTTTTTGAACGAAAACGAACGCACGACGAGCGTTTGTAAACAAGCATAGAAGACAATTGGCGGCGATTGCAATCGACGTGCATTGTGCCAACTTTGCGCTGTGTTGCGTTATGCAACTTTCCGCGTAGTATTCTCTCCTGGCGACCATTTGTAAACAGATGCGAAAAACAATCGCCTAGGCCACCATGTCAATCAATACGTCGTATTCCCTACGAGCGAGTGAGCAACCAATAACGAGCACGTAGAACCGACGGCCATTGGTAAACAAGTGCGAAGAAAACAATTGCCATCAGCGAGGATAGGCGTCGGTCAGACGGACGGCGCAAGGCGTCGTTATTTCCTGATTGCCGCTGATGTATGCAGGCGGAAGCAACTCACAGCGCGGTCGTCCACTTGGGCAGGTCGGCGGGCATCGCGTCCAGACTGCGATTGACGCAGCTGATCGCCGTGTAGAGACTCACGCAGGCGGCGTCGCGATCGCTCGCCGCGACGACGCCGATCTGCAGCAGGAACAGCAGCAGCAGCCAGCAGCAGTCGCGAATCACGGCCGCCGCCGCTGCCACCATCTTGGAAGCGCACACGGCGGAGCGTGGAACACGCAACGAGTGCCCAATCACTTGCTGGACGCTCGCGACGCCCGATGCGCGATGCTGCAGCGCGATGGCATGCGCCGCGTCGCGTCGCGACGACGCATGTCGACGACCACTGTCATAACACACAACAACGACGCACCGAAGCGAAACTCCGTCCAACTGGCGCAGCAAAACACCGACAACAACTGGGCTGCACAACGCGCAGCAATCAACTACCGCCGGACTGCGGAGCTGTTGATCTGCTCGCCGCTCCTACCGCAACGGTGAGTAGCCGAAC
Source organism: Dorylogaster longipes (assembly GCA_027580035.1). NCBI lineage: Eukaryota > Metazoa > Arthropoda > Insecta > Coleoptera > Staphylinidae > Dorylogaster > Dorylogaster longipes. The sequence continues at coordinate 6,557 of JAODFX010254855.1, forward strand.
CACGATGGACAACTGCGACAACTCTCCCAAAGATGACGCTATACACGTATTGCTAAACTTTGACTGGCTTTTTTTATTCAATAATAAACTCCGTCACAATGCTTCTGCTTATTATAATTACTTTTGTATCGTATATGAAATCTGGAAAATAAGTCAATATTAAATTCTCATCATTCTCCTCTCTTTTAACCCCGTAATTGTTTTAATAAGCATTGCAAGTCACGCCTTACGATTGCATTTATTGTTGACACAAGACAAACATTCATGCCCAGCCAAAGCAAGTCACAGACAAAACGTGTAGAGGAATTATTGCATTGTGGTTGGAGTTAGATAAGCTCTGTCAAGATAAGCAGATTCCTGTTTGTGATGGAAAGGCAGTAAGTAGACATTCAATGATTATTAGTCGAGCCCAGCAAATACAAGCCCCATGCTCACCAAGGTTTCCTGTTTGAAGACCTAATGTGCTCCAAGATCCTCTGCACGACATCGGTGCTGGAGTGGGCACCGCCCAAGTCCGGCGTTTGGATTTTGTCCTCGCTGATCGTCTTGTAGATCGCGGTGCGAATGAGATCGGCGTGCTGCAGACGACCGAGATGCTCCAACATGTCGCAGGAGGCGTTCAGCATTGCCACCGGATTGGCGATGTTCTTGCCAGCGATCGCCGTGCCTGTGTTACGCGTGCCGGGTTCAAACACTGCATACTGCACAATGCAAGCCTCGAGTTGAATGAGATGCTCTTCAATGTTTGTGTACTCCTGCTTACATGATCACCATAGTTTTTACCAGAGAGTAGACCAGCTCCTCCAATGAGGCCGCAAATCACGTTGCTGACGATGCTGCCGTAGAGGTTTGTCATCACCATCACATCGAACTGATGAGGATTGCTTACAAGCTGCATACAGCAATTATCGATGATCATGTCACTATGCTCAATATCAGGGTATTCTTTCGCAATGTTCCTTGATGTCTCCAAGAATAGGCCATCAGATAATTTCCTGCAAATACCCATATGAAGATTACTTGGCTTCAACGTACTTTCCACACTCACATTATGTTTGCTTTATGGATGGTTGTAATCTTCTTTCTCCCATTCTTCTTTGCATATTCAAAGGCCCATCGAATAACTCGCTCTGAATTGCTTTGTGTGACAACCTTCATGGATTCAACGATGCCATGTGCACTCTACAACACACCAAGCAATCACATGACTGGTAATTTACATTGGTTGCTGCTGCAGTACCTGATGCTCCAACATTGCGTATTCACCCTCAGTGTTCTGGCGAATAATGTCAATGTCGATGTTGTTCTGCCTTGATCTCACACCTGGATAGGATTTGCAGTTCAGCACACTGATGTACAAATCCAATTCATTCCTAATGGCAACATTCCTTGACTGCACCAATGTGTCCTCACTCTTTGTCTCAATGTTTCCTTTGAGGGCAACTCCATTTCGCTTGATAGAGGTGATGAGATGCAGAAGGTCATTCTTTTCATCACTCTTTGGATCAACATGGATGGTCTCAAAATCAACAGGGGCACCAGCATAACGAAAAACCTCCTTGACGTAGCCCATTAGTTCAGGGCCAATGCCACTACCTGGAAGTAGTGTGACTGTATGTCGGCCACCATACAATGCCACTGGGATTGGATCCTAGGAAAACATGATAATTTAGCATTAAGTTTGTTTAGCTTCTAAAGCTATGGCTATAACTATTTAACAATGCAAAATGTTTGAAACAAGTGAGTTACCTGTTTCCTAACAACTGGGGTCTTATGTTGAAGCTCAAATGCTGAGACAGTTTTGGTGGATGTCTAAAATGAAACAATGTTGTAGTCAGGTAGTGAACTTAGCAGTTGATTACCTAACATATGTGTTTCCATGACTTACAAAGCGAATGGCTCGACACAAGTCCACTTGTCGATGGAGAAAAATCTTTCCAGCCATCATTACTTTCTAGTAAAGAGTTTTCTCTCAGTCTGCTCCAAAGATTTGGCAATGAATCTTCTCATAAGCACAATATGCGCAAAACGAGTGAGTGAACTACATCTTTGAGTCACCTTACGCCATCTATTGTGCACCCCACTGATGCCATCGTTTAGACGGAGCGGGAAGCTCAAAATCAATAGATTAATGACTTGGATTAAGTCTAGTTGATTTGCCACTAGGCACGGGCGGCGAGCTTGTTTGTATTTACCCTTTTCAGCCGGATCAATGCAAGAAATGATTGCATTGCGGCTGTGAGCATTTATTATCAGGTGAAGCAAACAGTATTTTGGTAAAGTCTTAATTGTAATAACCTAGACTTATAGATTCTACTCAAAGTAAAAGCTTCAGTCATGACTAATGTGAAGAAACCGCAACAAGAGGAAGTCGAGAATGTTCGAGTCATTATACGAATTCGTCCCATGAGCAAGAAGGACATTGCTGAGGGCAATCAGGACATTATCGAACTGGATCATGAAGAGAGCGTGCTCACACTTAGCAAAACAGCTGTGGGTAATGAAAAGACCAAAACGTTCAAGTTTGATCATATTTTCGGCACTGATTGCACGCAGGTGATTGAAAGCAATTGTGTAGTGTGAATTGGGTGGCTTTTCTGGATGTTGTAATGTTTTTATGCAGATGGAGATCTATCGACACATTGCCTATCCGATTGTGGAGAAGACTCTACAAGGCTACAATGGCACAATCTTTGCATATGGGCAGACAGGCACTGGGAAGACATTCACAATGGCTGGGGATAACAAAGTTCCTGAATTGAAGGGGATCATACCGAATGCATTCTCCCATATCTTTTCACACATTGCGCGTGCAAGTGAAGAGAAGGCATTTGCAGTAACTGTGACGTATCTGGAGATTTACAATGAGGATGTGCGAGATTTGCTCTCTAGCACTCCAAATGTGAAGCTGGAGGTTCGTGAAAGGAAGGATGTGGGTGTTTATGTTAAAGACTTGATGGGATTCACTGTTGACTCGATCGAGTCGATCACCGAGCTGATGAATCGCGGGAACACGAATCGAATGACTCGTTCGACGTTGATGAACGACGTGAGTTCACGCTCGCATGCGATCTTCACCATCACGATCGAGTCCAAGGATCGTTTGGACAACAAGACGCGCATCGGGAAGTTGAACCTGGTGGATTTAGCTGTGAGTAAGTGGATGTGGTTGCTCGCTCGAAAGGTTGCAGTTGGCGTGGTTTGCAGGGGTCCGAGCGCGTGAGTCGCACGCACGCGACGGGCGATCGGCTCAAGGAGGCGAGCAACATCAATCAGTCACTGTCAGTGCTCGGCAATGTCATCTCGGCGCTGGTGGACTGCAAGAGCACGCACATTCCGTACCGCAACTCGAAGCTGACGCGCCTCCTGCAGGACTCGCTCGGGGGCAACTCGAAGACGGCGATGATCGCGATGGTCTCGCCGTCGGACGTCGACTACGAGGAGAGCGTCTGCACGCTGCGCTACGCGAGCCGCGTCAAGTACATCCGCAACACGGTGCGCATCAACGTCGGCACGAAGAAGGGCCTCATCGAGGGCTTCGAGGCGGAGATCGCCAAGCTGAAGCAGCAGGTCGAGTACATCTCGCTGCACGAGGAGCGCGTCGCCGCGCGCATCGCCAGCAAGCGCAAGAAGGAGAGCATCCTCGAGGAGGAGAACCGCAAGCAGGCGGAGGAGATCGAGCAGACCGAGAAGGAGAAGAACGACATCCTCAACAAGATCACGCTCATCCAGAAGAAGATCCTCGTCGGCGGCGAGAACCTCTTCGAGAAGGCGAAGCAGCAGGAGTTCCTGCTCGAGATGTCGCGCGGCGAACTGGAGGCGATGGATGAGATCAGCAAGCAGCTTGAGGAGGAGATCGTTAAGAAAGGTGTACGTGCATGATGATTTTGATCTTGTCCGTGCAATGTTTGTGCATATGGCGTTTGCAGCAAGAGCGAATCAACGTCGAAGAGCAGTACTCGTCGCTGCAGGAGGAGAATGCAGGCATCACAAAGAACATTAAGAAGGTGCAGATGCTCCTCAATGAAGTGAAGGAGGAGCATGCTGATAAAGAGCACGAGTACCAGCGTGAGATGGAAGTGCTCTTGGATAACTATCGCTTGCTCATTAGGGAGTTGCAGCTGGCGAACGTGATGATTGACAACTACATACCGAAAGAATACTTGGTAAGTTTCATGGCACGCATGATCAATTTGTACAGAACCTCTATGTGTGTTGCAGAAAACAATTGAGGGGAAAATTTTGTGGAACACCGATACGACCGAGTTCCAAGTGAAGGGCGTCGCATACACGGGCAATAACATGCGCAAGCATGTGAGCTTGGCAGCTGATAAGCCAGCTGTAGTTAAGCGAACCATGAAGAATGTCTATCATAGCTATAACGCTGGCAAGAAAGTGGAGCGCCGTATTCGTACGTCGAGCGTGCCGCGGCCGAGCAACATGCGTCGTTCGGCGAGCAAATCCGCGTGCAACTAGGAAATTGTTATTATTGAACTTTGTGCTGTACTTGTGGTGTGGCCATATTGCATTTAATGTAGATCGAGTAGGTAGTGTCACAAGCATCTCTCTTCATAAGAATAGTCATGATTGATGTGGAATTAAACTGTGATTTCATAAACCGCAGACTGTTTTGTGCAAGGGCAGTAATCACTTGAACAAGAAATATCGAGTAATGCTAGATGAGGTTGTTGTAATTAGTGAGTGTTAGGGAAAAATATGCAAAATATAGTTACAGCTCATTGAAAATTAGCACAGCGAGCCTAAGGATTGAAGTCAGGATTCTTACGCAGGATGACAAAGCCTTCCATGAAGGGCGTTAGGCTTAGGTACTCTTCCGTCGCGAGCTCTGCACGCTCTCCGTAGGCGAGCAGCACCGGAGTGGTGTGGGTCTGGAAGCCGGTGATCGTCTTCGGCTTGCCAGCTTGTCCCACAACATCAACAGCCTAGTGAATGGGGAATCGTAGTGAATGTAGGTGGCAGTGTAGACTGTGTGGGTACTCACCAAGCCAACGCGAACCGGGACGGGGAGCGCGTTGAGATCTTCGTCGAAGGTGACGAGCATACGCGGCTGCATCGCCGCGGCGAGCGTGTAGAGCAGGTAGTGCGATCGTCCGAGCACGATGTTCTTCACGTCGAGGAAGCCGACGAGCGTGGCGAGCAGGCCGGCGACGGCGACGGGGCTCAGCAGCTGGCGATCGCTGTGGTACGGCGAGAGCGAGAGCGTCCCCTTGCCGAGGTGCGTGAGGCCCTGCGCGATCCGCACCATAAACAAGTTGTTCGGATCTTTGGCGTGGAACTGCGCGAGCTGGCGCAGCATCGCCGCGAGCCGCGCGTTGTTCGTGCCGGCGCCGACGAGGCCCATCGCGAAGATCGCGTTGTGCGCCACCTCGGCGTCGGCGTCGTGCGAGAACTTGCTGAGCGTGTCGAGGATGTTCAGGCGCGGATTCGAGACGGAGACGAGGCCGAGCGCCAGCGGCACGGCGCGTCGAATCGCCGGCTCGCAGTAGCGCAGCAGATGCCCGAACGTACGGTAGGCCATCTCGGCGCCGATGTCCTCGCCCATCGAGATCAGCGCGATGCCCAACACGGCGACGGCCTGTCGCGATGAGAGGTCCTCTTTGCTGCCGCTTTGCTTCTCTTTGTTGCTTTCCTTCTCGTCGCGTTCCTTCTCCTTCGAGATGGTCGTGGTTGGAGTTGTTGTATTCGCGTTTGATGAGGATGCCGATGATGATGACTTCTCCTTGGCTTTGTCGGAGGACGCACTGCTGCTGCTGCTGCTGCTGCTGCTACTGCTGCTGCTGCTGCGTGTGTCTTCGCCTCTGTCGGGTTCATAGTGCTCGGAGCAGATGTGGAGCAGCTGCTGCACTTTGAGGACGTTGCCGGTGCCGGCATACGCGCAGATCTCGACCATCGTGATCGCCATCGACTTGAACGGCTCGGGGATGACCTCGAGCGTCGCGACGACCGCTTCGACCTCCTCCTGCCGCCCGAGGTAGACCAGCCCGAGGCCGAGCGGCAGGAAACGCGCGTACGTATTGAGCAGATCGACTTCGGGACGCTCGAGCAGCGTTTGGATGAGCGTGCTCGTCACGTCCGGATTGCCCGACCCGACGGCGATCATACCGCATGCGAGCCCCGCCATGCCCACCACCTCCATGCTGCTCTTGTAGTCGGCGAAGACGGGCGCGAGCAGGCTGAGCACCGCCTCGCGATTCGAACCGACGTAGGCGAGCCCCAGGCCGACGATCGCCCCCAGCCGCATGATGTTCGTGTTGTGCAGGACGTAGTCGGAGAGGAGGGCCAGCGCCGGATCGCACTCGTTGCGCACGCCGCAGTTGACGATGCCGCACGCGAGGAGCGCGCCCGACTTGATGTGGTCCTCCGACGAGTAGAGGTACTTGTCGATCGGCGTCAGCCCGCCGTCGACGTCCCACAGCAGCACGAGCCCCAGCGACGCCGTCGCGCTCAGCATGCCGTGCTCCTTGTTCTTGAACAGCCACTTGTTGCCGTCCTCCATCAGCAGCTTGTCCTGCCCGAACGCCGCGTTCACGAACCCGTTCACGAAGCTCGCGGCGAGATTCTGACGCGCCGAGTCCACCTGCCCGCTGCCGAACTGCGGCCGAGTGTTCTCCAAGTGGCTCTTGTACACGTCCTCTGGAGTTTTCGGCTCCATTATATCCAACTACAAACATAATACCATAATACAAGTAGTAACTCCAATTCTATTGAATATTAAAAACCCAACAAGTTTTGGTTCATCTTGGAATTCATGTGTATTTTTCACAGTATTCATATTTATTTGAATAAAATTTTAACTCAATATTTGCTTCCATTTGAATTTAAGAAATTGTTAGAAATCGTTAGAAATTAAAACAACTTCTTTGAGGTTATGTATGAAATTGTGAGTTGAAACTGAAGCCATTTTTAAACAGGAACCATCTTTAAAATTCAAGTTGTAATAAGTTTTAATTCAGACTGTGTTCCAATTGCATCTAAGATTAAATTTGTATTAATATTTATCTCCAAGAAATAAATATCTACTAAACACCAATTAGATTCAGTTTTTATTTGAATAGTAAAGATACTGATACTCACTTCACGAGCCAAGTTGAGAAAGTGATTATTCAAATGGCAATTTGCCATTGTCTCAATCAAATCATCATACTCTGGTGTACTCTCTGGTATCTCAATGTAGATCTGCTGACGACCAAGCATGAATGCAAGCTGTTTTTGGATTGTACTGTAAACAAATGCAAGTTGTGAAGGCACCAGCAGCTAAATGAGTGCCAGTCTTACATATCTGGACAGGATGTGAAGATCTCTTCAATTAGTTGGTGATTATTGACCTGCATGGCAAGACGCAGGGCCTGCGGATACTGCCCGAACTTGCGGAAGAGACTGAGCGCGGTGGTGAGGAGGGTGGTGTTCTCCGGGTCGGCGACGTACGGCACGCAGCTGGTGAGGTAGAGGCAGACGCGATTGTAGATATTCTCGTCGACGTACTGGTCGAGAAGGTCGAGCCGCTCGATCTCCATGAGCAGATCGCATGCCTCCGCCTCAGCGTTGTGCGCCATGTTGTAGGGGACGATCTGACGCGTGAGCAAGATGAGCTTTTCACGCAGCGCCGCCTCCTCGACGCCGTCGCTCCACTCCTGCGCGATCTCGCCGGCGAGATGGCGCACGTACTCGTGGCCCCACTCGCCGATGCTCTCGAGGTCGGCGAGCAGTCGGTAGCGCAGGCAGTCGCGGCCCTCGCCCATCGTCATCGCCAGCACGGAGACGATGTCCGCGCACGCGTGCTTCACGCGCTCCGACTCCAGCTTCTCGTAGACGGCCTTCATCGTCGCGTAGTGCGGCCGCATGAACTTGAGCGGCTTCGGCACGGACGTCATCGACGTCGTCGACGCCCGAATCTGGCTGGCGAGCGCCGTCAGCGCCGGCATATACTGGCTGGCATCATTCTCCTACACGATATGCATATTAACAATGTTGTATTTGCCTCTTGCCAGATATATGATGCTCTCCTCACCTGTAGACGTTCAACGCACAAGTTTAACTCCTCCTGCAGCAGTTTATCTTCGTCCGACTGGAAAGCAAGCAAAAAGTTACTTTTTCTGTCGAATCATCACGACTGACCTAACCTAAAAAAGCGTCTCAATATTTGCGCATTACAGAGACAATTTTTTTTGAAGAACGTAGCGAGCGATGAAGAATTGCTGGATTCCTGTATCGGGGAAGGATTGGAGACTCACCAAATCGGTTTTTTCCTCTTCAATTCGGCTCGCGACCTTCGTCGAGCCTTGTTTCCGATCGCCCTCACTCATCTTGCCGAATACTCAGCGAGCTGCGCGCACCCACAGGCACCGAAAACGCTCAAGTGCAGTCGACTAACTAGTCCACGCGTTTCGTATTCGTTTACCAACGTTTCGATGAAGATCTTTCTGCGTACTTCATCCGGCGACAAACGGCGAGATTTGTGCGGATCGCACGCTCAGTGATGCCAAACAAAAAGACGAGAAGTTCCTAACCTGTCACCAGTGCATGACACAACTAACTGTGAACAGACATATGAGACATTTGCGAAGGTGATTGCGACAGCTATTTTAATGAAACTTTTATAAAAGCGTACAATCGTATATGTACTTTTATACAGATCCATATAAAGCTTTGATAAATTAACGCACAATCGTATAAACAGTGGATAAACTCCAAAGTGGCTCTAAGTAAAATAAGACTAGTTTCATTACAGTACACCAAAGTGTCTGCTTAAGAAAGTGTTTGCATACATATAAAAGATAGAAATAAAATATTTAGCAAAATCAGATTGTGATTTAAAAATAATTGATCCCTAAAACCACATTAGCAAATCATCCATTGCCTTTGTGTCTATATTTCTCTCCCTATTTACTGGGAAGACATTGTCTTTCATAATTGAAACAATTTCCTGATGTCAGTTTGCAATTGAGATAAATTGACTTTAACATGTGCTGACAATTAAAACTCTCATGAAATGCAGTTCACTAATGAATACGCAATGAATGCATATTGTCATCACATTGCTTTAAAATATGTTGCAATAGTTTGTGTCCCATACTGCATATTTGCATTTGAAACTAGGTCTATAAAAGGTACTTTTTGTTAATACTGTAATATGCTAGTAGCAATATACTAGCTGACTTTCATTTTGGGTGGAAGCTTACTCAATCACTACGATTACACATTTGAAATAAAATATGATTCGCAAGTGATGCTTCAACATCATGATTCATGCTCAACTCTTCTTAAATAACTTGATAATATTTACTGCATCCACCACTTTCATTCACACTATTCATACAGAATAATTTAGTATTCATTCACTATGTTATGTCAAAAGCTTTGGCATTACTTGAGCACAATTGTTACCAGTGTTCCCTATTCTCTTATAACTTTATAGCTTACAATAACTATATTGACAATGCTAGCATAAAATGCAAGACAAAAGCATGTTTTGGTTAATGATGTGATGGCTTCCTTCAGCAATAGCATAAGAACCTATCACTACTGGCAAAGCATGCAGAATACAAACAGCATCAAGCTTAACATGTACACTGTCATAGATGATGCATTGTTTGCCTCTGCTTCAATTGTTTCCACTGGTTTAATACGATTACTGTCACCTACATCTTGAATGATCACATTGATATTCTCCTGTTTGCTACGTGGGCCCTCACCGCTGCCTGCCACATCAAGAATGTCTTCATCATCAGTTTCCTGCAGCTGTGATGTGATTCCATTGCAGAGGTTCGTTGTGCAGTAGCAGTACTCGATGCCATTTGCCTTCTTGCAGTCATTGAAGCGCAATCGTTCACACTCTCTTCGCTGAGTGTGTTCTAGATGAGAATACAAGCATGCTGAATACATCCAGGGTAGTGTACAAAGTCTCACCTTCAAAGTGTGTGCTGCAACCACCATATGCTTCTGGGCATTGCTGTTCGTACTCGGAGATGTTCAGTGCAAAGTGTTCACAGGTGCTCTGGAAGCCCTTATCGAGCGGTCCGCAGACATAGCAGCGAATCGCAACGCCCAACGGCACGCCAAAGCCTGCAATTCAGAGATGCATACTTCGAGCAATCAATTTGCGCAATTGGATTTAATTAAACGCTCCTGTGTGTAGGAATATTCTCACCTAGGAGCAGAATGCTTAAGAGGAGTGCGTTGGTGCGTTGCGAGAACAGCATAGTTCGATTTGAACTCCGCCGAGACGTTCATTAATGTGCGAGCAATGAGTTTCTTCGCGAGTCAGTAATTACATCAGCGAGGATGATAGTTACTCGATTGGCAAAGTGTTTATTGCACTTTTTAAATTTTTTTACAGCGTTCTCCAATAGCAATATGTAAGCAGAAAACTGCAGCCGATTAGTGCCAAACATTAGCGTTGGATGGCTCACGAAAATCTAAAAAGTTTCCTATCAGACTGACAAAACTTTGCTAAGCAAGTGTGATCACTTGTGGTTATAACGGTTATAACCCTGCTTATGCTGCTTATCAATAATTCAATATTAGTTGTACAAATGTGTTGAAGAATGTTAATTTCTCAGTGACTTTTTACAATTTTGTAGAGTTGACATCTGTCTGTACTACAGATGTCAGGCTTGTACACTGACAGGATGCATTTTAGTTGTTTCTTGTAAACTGGGAATGCTGTGAAGCACACAGAAAAATATTTAGGCTTATGTAAGTTTTATTTCAAAAGTCACTCAGTCACTCCAAAACAAAAGTGAGATACTATATGAAACATACCAATTGACACCAGCTTTTTCTGCTCTGCACTCTTACCTGAATCCCCATCAGATTGAGAGCTCATAGCTCACTGCCATTGAACTACTTTCAGCTGCAACTTGAGTACTTATATTAGTTATATTAGTGCTGCACTCCTCCTGATTATTCAAACTGTTTTGGTGATCTGTTAAGTCTTGCTCAGAATCTAAATTATTTTTTGCATCTTCAAGACAGAGCAAATTGGCATCACTGTATCCACCGGTGGGATAACTAACTGTTGTGGGGCCAATGTCAATCATGGCATCCTCTCCTAGTTCCATTTTCACCATTTCCATGTAGTCATTGAATTGTGCATCTGTCCCTTGCTCAAAGTTTGCAGCATCTTGTGCGCAAGTGACATCTGCGCACTGCTGAGAGTTGTCTAGAACTGGGGAAGGCAGCAAACGCAGGCAGGAGGTGTCATTTTCATGACCTAGTTTCGTGACAACACTGCGCCAGAATCGGTGCGGGAGGACGCGATACGTGCGCTGCAAGCCAGCGACGCGCGTTTGCTTCCTGCTCCGCGGCTCGTGATTGTGCTGCTTGGCGAAGACGATGCGCTGGTCGATCGTGAGGATGACGTGCGCCTTGCACTTGTAGTAGGCGTTCACGCTGCAATGCCATCGGCTCCACAGCTGGTTCGTGCTCGAGAGAGAATATCGAACGCCCTCGACGATAACTCCACTCCAGCCGTCTCTTCGCAACGCTTTGATG